>PVLD010014432.1:0-52396 GCA_004027595.1 Dinomys branickii | reverse complement strand
TATCCTTTGGGGCTTTCTGCGCGGCCCGCCCGATGCGCGCGAAATGTGGGACTGCCGGGCGTCGCCGCCGCCAAAAAGCCGATCTCTGTCGGGAGTCGCCGGAAAGCTGCACTGGCTCGGGAGGCGGGAGGGATCGAGCTGGCTGTGCTTCCAGGGCGCTCGGAGCCAGCCAAACTTCCTCCCCGCGCGGAGCGTCCCTGGCTCCCAGCGTCTGGGGCTTTCCCACGTCTCGCCACGGCAGCCTGGGCCGCCCTACCGCATCTCCCCCAGCAGCTCAGAGAAATACGCCCAGTTTGAACTTCCCAGCCCAGGTCCCGGCATTCACGCTTGCCAAGTCTGTCTCGAGCTGGTGGTGTTTATTAAGGAGGATCGCTCCCTTGCTGCTCACCTGGTCGCCATCTTCCCGGAAACACTCCAGTATTATTTTCTGGAAAGGCAGCAGGACTGTTGCGAAATGCGGCAGTCAGCTGAAGCCTTGGGTGGGTCAGGAAGCAGCGTTCCTCCCGCAACCGCTCGGCCCCTCGGCGGGCGGGAATCTGTGATTATTTCTTTAAATAAAAATCTTGTTTTGGTCGCTTGGACGGTTGTGTATTTTTTCTTGCTAGGTTCATCTGCATTGCTTGTGGAAATAGTTTGTTAGTTTTCATTCCTGTGTTCAAACACGGGTATTTTCTGCAAGCATTTAACTACCTATCGGCAGTGGAATTATCTCTTGATGAGAGAACTTTGTCAATGGAGGATTTTGGAATTTGTTAATGGCTTATTGCTTCATATGCAGTGACTTGTTATGCGAAGAATTTATTTATTTTTAAAGCAGGGAAGGTTTGTTTTGCATGGTGGGTTGGAGGTTTAGAGCACACCTCCTTGTCTTCACCGCTTTGAGCCTGGGGCAAGGCGAAATACCAAGGCAGGGGTTGGTGAGGTAGAGCTGCTGCCCTCTTCGTGGCCAGGAAGGAGAGAAAGCCAAAGCATTCCTCTTTCCACACCAGCTTGCAGCAAGCATTTTACAGTTTTTCCAGTCTATTTATGACCATCGGTAACTTTTGTATTCCCCAATGAATATTGTGGGTGATAGCGCTCATCTCCGATGACTTGTGTCACACAGTGAAAAGGACTCGTGACAGTAAGAGAGGGTTGATGACCACTCTGTTTAGTAAAGGAGCATACTGTGTTACTACATATTGAGAACAAAAGCTCTTTACTAAAGGAGAACAAAAGGCATTCTATGAGGAAGGAGCTCAAAAGATAGTTCAAGGAAAGTACATGTTCCACTTCAGCTGATAGCGTTGGAGGCAGCTGAGCTGCTAGTACTGGGACAGCTTGGGAAGCAGCACAGAAAACGCCTCCCACATCCTGTAGCTGCGAAGCCATGGCCTCCCTCCAAGTCATGATGGGCTCCATCTTCAGAGGCTTTTAGCTCACCCTTCAAGAAACCCTGTAGGCTGGGACACTACAGCTTAGAAAAAGAGCGCTTCCTTTACACATTTGCAGTGCTGACTCCACAAATCTGTATAGAGATGGCCTGTACTTTGGTTCATTAAAGACCACAGCTTTTGTGGAGAATCTCGGATCAAAGCTTGTGGTTAGAAAATGAAGTCCAAATACATTTCTTCTCTATAGATTTTTTTCACCTATAGATTTTTAATTTAATAAGAACACTGTTTTCACTATGACACTGTGCTCTACCAGCCCTTCTACTTGTAATGTTTGCCTCCCACACTAAGTAACCTTATAGTTAATGCACTTCTAAAGCTCAATTTACTGTAATATTTACAATGTTATGTCTTTTACCTTTGACAGAGCTAACTTTGAAAATCTTTACTCTGACTTCAAAACAGCAGTTCTATAAATCAAAGCCTTGTTGAAATGAACTCATTCTCTACTTAAACCATACAATAATACTGAAATAAAAATGGATTCAAGCCAAGGGTGGTTTTGCCCACTTGTAAGTTCAGCTATTCAGGAGGCTGGGGCAGGAGGATCACAATTTCTAGGCTAGCCTGGGCATATTAGCAAGATAATGTCTCAAAAAGAACCTGTGAAACTGGGATGAGGGAAAGGAGAAAAGAAGGAAGAAAAAAGCAAAAATGAATAAACAAACAAGATGCCATACTACTAATTTCTATTAGTTCATTGAAAAGAAAGGCTTGTGCTCATGTTGTTTGATCGACTTTTCATGCCTTTGTCTTGTGATCTGAGCGACTACTTTGCAGACAACAATATGCAATGTATGAGCCATTGTTACTCTCCTATGATCATGTTTTGAAATTTTGTGTAACTGTTTTTTCTCTCAAAAAAAAAGCAGCTGTGAATAATTCTCAGTGATATACTGCTGTTCTAGCATCCAGCATACACAATGTCCTGAGCTTAATCTCCTTTCCCAAAAATAATCACAATTCAGTTATTTTTGTTGTCATTCTGATAATAGAGTTGACAAATCAATGGCTTTGACCTGAGTTTTTATGGAAATTTGCAGGCAAAAATATCATTCTTTAAAAATGACAAGTATCTTTCACAGCACTCAGAACTATATGTTAATATACTTTCTGCAACTGAAAGTGTTAAGTGATTTCTTGAGATGCAGTCTTTTTTTTTAATACTGACTTTTGAAGTAGATTTAGAAACTTCTTCAGCTTTCATAAATTAGACCAGTGGTTGATCTTGGGAACCATGTGTCAACTAATATTTGTGATATATACTACTACGGGCCATTAGCACTGATGAGATTCAGAGAGTGAATGAGAACTGAAGATTCTAGTAGATACCAGGAGGACAGCTTCAGAGAATCCATGTAAACTGCTTCAAGAATGCTAGAGGAGCTTTCAAAGGGGTCATGAGCCCTGAATGCTGAGGAGTTGAAAGGGGTGGTTGGGACCTGCCAGACACAGAAACACAAAGAGCTACAAGTTCCTGGCACTCAGGATCAGGGCTGTAACACTGTTTATTCAAGTTGCTCTTTGGTTTCATTACTACGCTTGCTGAGTATTTGTGTCTCTCCAAAATTCCTCTGTGGAAGCCTCACCATCATGTGACAGCGTTAGGAGGTAGGTCCCTAAATCAGCTCACGAAGTCTGTGCTCTCGATGAATAGGACAAGAGCCCTATGAGGCCCCAGAGTTGCCTTCCCTTTCCACTACATGAGAGCACAGCTAGAAGGCACCACCCATGAGCCAGAAACAGATTCTTCCCAGACACTGAGTTTCCTGGCATCTTGGTCTTGGGCTTGCACACTCCAGAAACGTAAGACAGTTTTTGTGTACACACCACCTTATTCATGGTGTTTTGTTATAGAAGCCTGAATGGCCTGAGACCATGCCTGATTTTTTTTTGCTACATTTGCTTTCTTACCAGGAAACAGGAAATAAGAATAATTTAACATGGATGGAGCAGAATTTCTTTCTTGTAGGAAATCTACATAGTGGATGCTAATATTAGTCCTATATGACAATTGGGGAAATAGCTGAAAAATTTAAGCAATTGGTCCAATTGGTCATGGAGGTAGCATGGGAGATTTTAAGTGGGCATATTGGACAGCCTGGGTCTAAAGTCCATGTGTTCCTAAATTGCGTGGTATATCTCTGTAAGGAGTTGTTATGAAGGTTAAATGAGAGAAAGCAAGCAGGGTTTGCTACGCGCAGTCCATAACCCAGCACCACTCAGCTTGAGAGAGCTGTTCCTTATAAGTGCTCTGGCACTGAGACCAGTATTCCAAAGACCAGAAGAAAATATCGTCATCCCCACTCCCCATTTTGGTCCCACTGACGTAGGGCCTAACCCCTTTCCTCCTTCAAGTTTTAGACTATATATAAATGTTCCCTCTATGTCAGCCTCAAGGCTGTCTCCCCAAGTTCACTGGGCACTTGCACATCTAAGGGACCTAAGGGACTGCACTTCTAATTTTATTCCTATATTTCCGGTGTTTTAAAGCAGCTAAGTGTGTGGTCTATTCTGGATAGTTATAGTTCATCCTGTCCTTCTTTAGTTCATTCATTCACAAATAGTTCACGTGGATATGGGCTGTTTTCACACATAGTTCATGATCATGTGTATAATGGATAATTTCATATTGCAGCTTGACTAAATTAAGGAATAGCTGAGAACAGATAAAGCACTGTTTTTGGTACATTTGTAAAGAAATTTCCAGCGATTGTTGTGTGTGAGATGGGGGACTGAAGGGGAAAGACCCACCCTCTATGTGTGTGGGTGTGAGTTTCACAGCAGCCGCTAACAGAACACAAGGGGCAAAGGCAAGGTTTTATCTCCACTTACGTACCTGGAGCACATTTCTTTTCTTTCTTCCTTTTTTTTTTTTTGTGGTACTAGGAATCGAACTCATGACCTAGCACTTGCTAGGCAGTGGCTGTGCCTCTGAGCTATATCCCCCCCACACCTTTTTTTCCTGTCCATACTTGTTACAAGTGCAGGAACACTGAGTTCCGGGACTTACACAAGATTTACATGGTTCCTCCCAGATTCTCTGGCCTTTGTCTTTGGACTGAGATTGTATCACTGATTTATCTGATTCTCACATCTGTGGATTGGGACTGAGTGACCCTACTGAAATTACAGGATCTCCCGTTTGTGGTCTGCTTGTTGTGAGACTTCTCAGGCTCTATAATCAGATGAGCCAGTTTCTCTAATTAATCCTCGCTCACTTGTCTCTGTCTGTCTATCCTATTGTTTGTGCCCCTCTGGGGAAACCTGACTAACACAAGTGTTGGGCACAGAGGAAGAGAGGGAGCAGGAGAGGGAGAGGGAGGCCCCAGGGAGAAAAGCTTAAAGATATGCTATTTTTAATAACGTGGTTTTGCTTCAAGAAAGTTATGGTTTATTTATTTGTACATATTTGCTGCACATAATTATTACATTCATCGTAAGGAGTTGGTACACATACGTAACACACTTTAATTATTTTTACTTCACCTGTCTCTCCCTCCTTTCTTCTCTCTGCCTCTATCTCTAGATCCTCTGACCTTTTGCAAAAGTTCTATCTCACTGTTTCTTTTCTGTCTCTCTTTTGTTTTTGAAAAAATAAAAGATTTCCAGATTTCTATTTCTGGAACTCCATGCCAGGTACGACAATACAACAAATACTAAAAAAAATCAGTGTTTTATGTGCCAATATTAAAATCAGTGCAATATAAGAACTTCTTTGAATATCAGGTACTGAAACTTGTTCTACTTGTCACTAACTTGTCTTGGGCTCACACAGTACTTATTTCAAACTTGGACAATTGGAATTACTGCTCATTTAAGAGGAATGTTAATATCTGCCATATTTAACAATAAAACTAACAGGTCCCTCTTTTTAGTGAAAAAACTCAGAACTTAAAAAAAACATAGTCATGTCAATATTATTACAGTCTGTTTTAATTTTCATTTGTAGACAATGTGCTCTGAAACTCCGGGCAAACAATTTCCTTGGTTGTCAAGTTTACTTGTTAGTTTACATTGGATGATGAAATATTTACTAAAGACTTTGGTTAAATTAAACAGTATCACTATGCTCTATTAGATTGATATTCTCAAATATTTATACCCCTCAATTTTAAAAATTAAAAAAGAAATGATTGCACAATTGTTTGTCCTAACTGTACAATTTTTAAAAAAATAATATTCTACATTTTCAAGTAAACTCTGCAGTTAACCATGACAAGAGAGAAACTAGACCTTTACAAAGCTATTGTAAAAAAGATGCAGTATGACAAATAAAAGTACTGTTGCAATCACAGTACCAGTTACACTTCTAAATGAACCCACCATCCTCTTCAAGTCCTCTCCACACAAAAGATACATCGCCCAACACTACAGTTTCTCACCTTGTATTGGGTTAATAATATCCCTCAGGTATTGCAGGTTGATCAGGTCCCCAATCTCCTGAACAAGTGTATGGCAAAGGCTAAATAAAAAGAGGTGAATGGAATGATTTCAGGGCTCCAGGAGGATCAGAGCCCTCACAGAATGTGAGAGTCTGTCAAGGCTAAGACTGTGACCTTCGTGGCTGCTCCGCTGTGGGCCCCGCGGCTGCTCTGCAGTGGGCCCCGTGGCTGTGCTGCTGTGGGCCCTGCGGATGATCCACTGTGGGCCCCGCTCAGGGCACCTCATGGACTGGACCTGCTCCCACCCATAGCACGACAACAGGGTGGAGCTGGGCGGTCCGCTGTGAGGATATGTGCTTTCCCACCTCCAACCATGGTAGTTTGTATATACCCGTGTATGTTATAGTATAGTCTGAGGCAGCTATATCTCTTCCCAAGGCGAGAGTCCAAGGATATAGATAAACCCAGGAGTACAGTTATTATCACAGGGAAGATGACTGATTGAGTGATAGGGCAACGGAGATGAGGGAGGAGAAAAATTGAATGATCAATTGGGCCATCATCTGTGTAACTGAGTAACAAAGGTGAAGGTAACATTATGTAGGACAGCATCCAGAGCTAATTCCCTTCTATTTTCTCTACAATTCTATATTTCCTCAATCGTTTTTGTATTAACAGAAGTGAAGATAACTTTATATTATACAGCATCCAGTGCAAATTCCCTACTATCTTCTCTATAATTTGGTATTTCCTTTAATGTTTTTGTGTTAACTAATGTGAAGATAACTATGTAATACAACATCCCATGCTAATTCCCTACTATATTCTGTATAACTTTGTATTTTCTGTATTTTTTATGGCTTTTCTGGTTCATATGTCTCCATTCTTTTGTCTTTAAAATAAAATTAAAAAAAAAAAGAGACCGTGACCTTCTCTGGGTGGCCTGCAGTTATTTGGTCATCAGGAGAAGGGAGGGGAGTACTCAAGAAGGGTGGAACCACTCAAGGACTTCTTCAAGTAAGGTATTAAGTTAATCCACCCAGGAGTCAGATGTCTGAGGCTACCGTCTTTATTGAGTTGAGGTTGGATCCAGGCGTCCTTGGCTGTGATTTTGTTCTATCCTTTGAGGTTTTCCCGTTTCATCCACCATTATAGGCCTTAGTAGGGATTAAAACTCACAGAGGTTTACTTTCTATGAGTCCATTGCCCATCTCCAGACAAGGAACCTAGGAGTTGGACAGACTCACAAATAAACATGGAAAGTCAATTGGTTAATTTAAGTCCTGCTCAGGACTGCTTTGCAGTGGTCTCCATCAATTATGGATTTTTGGTTTGTTCAAACAAAAATAATGCAGCAAAAGAATTTATCACAGTTTATTATCACAATTGTGCTTAGCATTTAATAATAAAACATTATTTCTTTGTATGATTGAAATCAGATCTTTTCATGCTTTTAACTGTAATTCTTTTAATAAACAGTAACAGATTTTGTTAAGATGTTTAAGTGGAAAGAAAAAAACCAGCAAATCCAGCGTCTAAAAGAAAATTCAATAATTAGCTATTTTATAAGGATACAGTCATAGGGGTGCAATTTATAATTGTCACATCAAGCATGCACAAAAGTGGTATTATACATGGCAAAATTAGAAAGTACTGAATTAGATCACTGTTTGCTCTTATCTATCTTTCTTTGCTTTTGAACTTATACTTTGGATTTCTTGTATAAAAGAAGCATGTGATATTTAAGCTTAAGTATGTATGATTTACTTTACTTAAGATTATGGTCTCAGATGGAACTATTTTCCTACAAATGATTCAAACTTATCCTTCTTTATAGCAGAGTAATATTTTATCATGTATAAGTACCACCGCTTCTCTATCCATTGATCTGTCGATGTACATATAGGTCGCTTCCAAGATTTAGCTATTACGAATTGATAAGGTATAAACATGGACATGCATGTATCACTGTAATATTATGTCTTTATTCGATTAGGGGCGTATCTAGAAGGGACTTACTATGTTGAATGGAATTTCTATTTTTAGTTATTTGAGGAATCTTCATACTACTTTCCATAGTGGTTGTTCTAGTTTACATAGCCCTCAACAATTTAGAAGAATTCTTTTTCTCTGCAATATCGTCAACATTTGTTATTAATTGATTTCTTGATGATAACCATTCTTTTAGGAGTGAGGTCAAATGACAGTGTTGTTTTTACTTACATTTCTCAAATGGCAAGAGTTGGACATTTTTTCATGCATTTATTAGCCATTTGTATTGTACTTTTTCTTCTGAGAAATGTCTATTCATTTCAGTTGTCCACTTTTTTTATTGGGTCTTTTCTTTGTCAAGAATGAGATGGTTGCATTTGCTGGGGTTATTTCTGCATCTTCTATTCTGTTCCACTGATCCACATGTGTATTTGTGGACTAGAACCGTGCTTTTTTTTTTCACTGTATCTTTCTTATATAACTTGAGGTCTGGGATAGTGATGCCTCCTCCTTTACTCATGTTGCCCAGGATTGTATTTGCTCTTCTAGGTCTCTTCTGGTTCCCTCTGAATTTTAGGATTATATTCTCTGTTTCTGTGACGTAAGCCATTGGTGTTTTTATTGGAATTATATTAAATCTACACACCAGTTTGTGTAAGCTGGACATTTTGACAATATTGGTTCTAACTGTTAGGAACAAGGGATATTTTTGCATTTTCTGATATCCTCTTTCAGAGTACTATAGCTTTGGTTACAGAGAACTCTCAATTCCTTTGATAGGCTAATTCCTACATATTTGATTTTTCTTGAATTTATTGTGAATGGTGTTGTTTTGCTAGTTTCTTTCTCAATGGTTTTTTTCACTGGTGTACAGTAACACAATTGATTCTTGTGATTTTATTTTGTATTCTGCTACATGACTGAATTTTTTATTAGCTCCCAGGGTAGTACTCCTTTATCTGCAAACACCACATTTTCCTCTTTCCCTAATACGCCACTCTATCCCTTTCTCTTTGTCTTGGTTACTTTTCTTTTGTTGCTGAGACAAAATACCCAACGCCCAAAATGAAGAAAGGAAAGGTTTATTTAGCTTACAGTTTGTGGAGGTTTGAGTCCATACTTGGCTGATTCAGAGGCAGAGTGGCACGTGGAAGAGGGCAAACTATTCATGGCAGCAGAGCACAGCAAAAACAATCAGCAAAAAGGAAGAATGGCTGCAAGCAGCCTCTCTCCTTCCCTTACATTGTAAACAGGCTACCCCCACCCAGGGGGCGTGTAGCCCTCACATAATCTCCATTCCCTCCTCTTCCACAGGCTCAGGATGTACCCAAAGTAAGCCCTTTGGCTTCCTGCTGACTCACTCAGCCAAACCTCTAGACTCACCAAGTTGACACAATGTATCAACCATAACACTCTTCCTGCCGATTTCCTCTTCAGCCTTCAAGGATCAATGGAAATGTTCTCTCCTCACTGAGTCTTCCCTGATGTTTTGGGAAAATCAGTCTGTACTTCCTTCTCTTCTTCAGCCCTTTACATACTTTAGTAGTTTTTGTTTGTTTTGATGCTGGGGACTGAACCCAAGTCCTTAGGCATGCTCAGCATGTGCTTTGCTACTTAGCTACACTTCCAGGGGCTGTGAGTCTTTTGGGTTGTATTACAGTTCTATTCTTATTTACTGGATTCACTCACTATGAGCTTTGGGAGGTGAAGAGTTGAGTGTTAGTAGGCAGAGACTGTGTGTGTAAAAAGCTCAGCACAGGGCCTGTAATAATAAATGTTCATTTCCTTTTTCATTTTTATTCCCCACCCCTCCAGTGCATAGCCCATGGTGGACATGCGACTCTTTGGTAAAATAGTGGAGTACAATTTAATGGTTGTCATTAGAATAGTCATGTCCTAAATTTTGGATCAAGGGATGTTTAAAATTGTACTTTTTTTCTATTTGCCTTTATCCTTTAAAATATTCAGTAATTTTCTTTTGATAATTCATTTTGTTTTGTTTCTTTCCTCCTTCCAAGCATTAAAATGACCATATTTTTTAATCAAAGGAGTTTACTTGAGGGCTTTTATTTCAGGCACGAGCTCAAAATTTTGGGGTAAAAGTCAACATCGTCGCACCTGGCTCCTTCAGAACTGGGAATGACAGACTCGAAGCAGTCCTTAGAATGAAGCAAATCTGCAAAGAAGCCCTCACATATATCAAGGAATTCTATGCACAGCAGTGTTCTGATGCTTGTAAGTTATTTTCTGTCATAGGAATAAGAAATACCTTGTATAAGAAAAAAAAATAGAAATTTGGTGGAGAACACATGGCAATACTCCTGAGAACAAAGCTCTTTATATCAAACCTTTCTGGTACAGCAGCAGGTGAGGAAGGTCCCAGGGTTGTCAGAGTTAGTTCAGTCCCTTGGCAATCACAACTGGGGAAGAGACCATGAGAGACCCAAGGCCAGGGCTCTCCCTGCCATGTCCTGTTAACTACGGGCTGGACCACTCTAGGGTGTGGTCAGTGTTTAGATGCTGGAACCTCGGAGTCTTGAGAGGAGGGCTCCTTGAGAGTTTAGCAGGGCTGGCACGAGATGTCTGCTTGACTGAAATGCAGTATTCAAGGCTGTCTATCTTTTTGGTAACAAAGATTCTGGCCCTGAGTATGTTTTATTGTTTCAGGAAGGAGGCCATAGATGCAATGTTTTCTCATAGGAAATTATAAAATTTCATTGAAAGACACCAAAGAAAGTCTAAATAAATATAAATATTTTTAATATTCATGATTAGGGTGCCTCACATCATAAAAAGATATATCAATTTTCCCCAAAATAATTTATAAATTGAATGTGACCTGAGTCCAATAAAAATCCAACACCATATTTTTTTTTTTGCAAATGGAGAGCCTAATTTTCATATTTCATGGAAAAACAAAAGGACAAGAAGACTCAAAAGTATTTTAAGGAACAAAGTGAGGGGAATTTGTATATCTGAACATAAAGATTTTATACTTAGATGCAGTGTCTCATGTCTGTAACTCATCTAATGAGCATCTGAGTCAGAAAGAGCAAAGGCCTGCCTGGGCAACTTAGCAAGACCCTGCCTCGAAAACACAGAAAGGTCCAGAGATATAGCTCAGTGGCAGAGTACTTGTGTAGCATGCATATCTAGCATGCATCCAGGACCTAGGTTCAATTTCCCTTATCACACACAGACACACACACACGCACACTCACACTGTATGCTTTGCTATCTACTTGTTATGTGCAGTAATGTAAACACAAAGAATGTAGGCAAAGACAGACAAATAGATGTTAAAAACAGTGAGGAGGTGAGACATATGGAAAATTGATATGATAGAGGCAATGGGGAAATGTTTCAGTACATGGTGGTAGGGCAAGTTTTTTCTTGTGGAAAATAATAACATTAATACTTACCCTATACCATATTCCAAAGCAAATGCTGGGCAAATACCTTCCTAAATGTAAAAGGGAAAATTTTTATATCTTTCAAAATAATCCTTTGAGGGAGTAAAGAGGTATATAATGGAGATGTGAAATGAAGTAATGTGTTTCTGAAGCTGGGCATTAAACACAAAAGTATAGGTATTAAATTATATTGTATATCTCAAATATTGTATAATAAAATAAAATGGCCAGTGACAGTGGTGCACTCCTCCAATCTCAGGTAATTAAAAGGCTGAGGCAGAAGGACCACAAGTTCAGGGCCAACTGGGGCAACTTAGTGAGACCCTGTCTCAAAATTAGGTTGCTTTCAGAGACAGAGATGTTTTTGAGAGGTTAAAACTATGGGGAAAGAATCAATATAAATTGCTGAGTGGAGTTTAAAGGTGAGCTAGCTCTCTATGCATGGGTATGAATTTCCCCTTGGACTACACAGATTTGTAATGCAGGTAGCCTCTAAACACTCATGTATATCTGCTGGATGGTATCAACAAAACTTTTATCTTCCTGTTGATGAATTACAATCAGAAAAATCTCTAAACTAACCTCTTAACTGCATGGAAAACTGTGTCTAAGATACATGATTAAATTAAAAATGGAGTAGCACACATAGTATAGTACTGTTGTAAAAATAAACTTATGTACATACAGATACATAGGTGCATGCACATGCAGGTGTGATACATACATATGTGAAAAATAATCCCAACTGGTGAGGATCAAATCTGTACTTTCTGTATCACATTTTTATGATGCATGAATTTCCTATAGCTTGTATTATGCATATGATTAGGGAGGATATTTATATTGAACACAGTTCTGTCAGCCAGCGAAACAGGCTGCTAATCAGTGTGGCAGGGTTCTTGTTCTTAGGGAGAAGGGGAAAACACTGAGGTACATGATGGCATAGGAATTGGTGAGGGCCCTCCCCGAAACCTCTTGTAGTCCATTATGGGCAAGACTCATCCTTTTCCCAGCTCTACAGCTCATTTTTGAAAGAGTAGAAAGCAAGCCATTCTAGGCATTGTCATGTGTTCACTTCTAGTTGAAGGAAGGCTAACCCTGGAATAGTTCTCCTTGCCCTTAAGCCTGAGAGACTTCTCCTCAGAGTACAAGCTCACAGCATAAGGACAGACGGCTGCTCTAGAACTTAGCACACTGCAACCAGAGTGTTGAGTCACTGAGCTAATTCTTCCACTGGCCTGGAAAATTTTGAAGACTTCAGTGTTCCCAGCAAGTCCTTGGCACACAGAGGGTTTTTTTGTGTGTGGGTAAATGGATAACAATTATAAAGAACAGTGGTTAATTATCTCCCTGTATCCGTGTCACATAAGGATGCAGAGCTGGAGTATGGTTTCAGATAACCAAATCCAAACATTGGACCATAGTACTGTACATGATATCCCTACTCTCGCCAAGGACCTGCCCAGGTGGTCCCTCCCTCGAGGGATTCCCACGGCCCCCTTGGCACTATTACTGAGCTGCTCTGCTTTCTACCCACAGTCTTCTCTCCCATAGGACAGTGTAATGTTCAGAAGTATAACAATGAATAGGGTCTTAAAGAGCAATCCCTCCAACCCCTCCCAGCTGTGTCTTCTTGCTCTGTACAGATAAGATTGGCAACAATTCCTATAGACAGAGTTTCTGTGATGTTCTTGCAGGATTCGTAAGTCTCTGACTTCTTTCAAGGCTAAGTCATTAATTGCTGTTGCTTGCTTTGTCCTGCTTTTGTACCCTCACTTGCCCCCCCTAAAGACCACCCCCTCAGCCTAGTGTATAAAACTAGAACCTGTCCTTTGTTCTAATGCCCAGCACTTTGGATGTGAGTTAGTTGAGCTGATGTGCATCTAAAATCCTGGAAATAAATTTCCCTTTTCCCCACTGGGCACTCTGATCTCTTAGATTCTACAACTATATGTCACTCTCAGTAAGCAGCCTGGAGCCCAGCTATTTATCAACATGATGAAGATTTGTGGAATGAGTGAATATGAATACATTTCCAGCACCAATATATCAAATTGAAAAGAGCAAATTCTAATGTGGGACAATATACTAAGTCCCTGTCTTTGAGTTTCAAGACAAGTTCTTTATTATAAACTTCTGTCAAGAAAATACAGGGACAGGTAGAGGTAGTCATGCCCATCCTAAGTAGAAAACCCAATGGGATGTTTTGAAGACTTTTTTGACTATGAGAAAATGGTAAAAGATTTAGTGCTAATTGGAAAAATGTAAAATGAACATGATCTCAAAATATAAATGACCAAATGATTTATTATCAAAACCAGGAATTTTTCTGAGAATGAAAGCAACACTAGAATAAAGTTATATAATTTTGAAGTACTTGTTAACAGAACAGTTTTTAATCTATCAAAATATATAATAATTTTATTCAAAATTATTCTGAAGAATGTCTTTCTAGAAAACAATAACATATCTGTGAATATCTGTGCATGCAGCCTTCTTTATATTGATCATTTAAACACTAAAATAGCTGCTAAAATTTGAGTCTAGACTATTTTCCAGAGGTCCATTGCTAAATAAAAGCTTTGTCTGTGGCTGGGTGTTATTTCAAGGTGGTAGAATTTAAAGAGGTGGGAGCTGGTGAGGAATCTTCTACTCACTGGGTGTTTACTAGTATTGTGGGACATTAGTGTCTTCCTCTTTCCCCATTTTAACTCCTCAGCCATGAGGTTGTATTCTGTCATCTTCTCGCTCTCTCTTTGGGCCAGTGAGGGCTCATCATGGCCATAGTAAGAAAGAGAAAATCATCCTTAAGGATAGTTTTATCTCCCAGTCTAACCCTGACACCCACCACAAACTCTTCAAGGTGATAGCCAATCCTGACAAGAAAAATACAGGGCTGGGTGATTGTCTCTGAGAGGCTACAAAGATCTTTTACAATAAGGACAGGGAAATTCAACAGCCAAGAAAAGAGATTCATCAAGAACTCATTGCTATTCTCCAAGGCCACGAAATTAACAAGTCTAAACTTTGCTACTGTTGTAAAAAGCCAAGAAACTTTCAAAAGGATTGCCCCCAAGAGGAGCGAATCCAACAGGAAAGGAGCACATGTAAACTTCCTAGCCCCTGCCCCACCTGCCAGGGGATTCCAGAGAGTCAGTGTCCCCTTTGGAACCAGGGTAACACCCAGTGAGGGTACCTGGGGCTTCACATTCAGGCTCCACTCACTCTGGTCAAAACAGCAGAGTTGCAGGCTAATTTACTAGTGGGAAGCAGGCTCATCAACTTTCTGGTCGATACTGGCACCTGTTTTTCTGTAGTTATCTTTTACCCTAGGTCATACTGTGTGCACACAGTTACTGTCCAAGGTGTTTCAGGATGCTCCATGAAATGATTCGTCTCTAAATCTGTGGCATGCATCTGAGAGAAATTACATTTTACCCACTTTTTTTTTCTGATAATGCCTAAAGCCTTGACTCCTTTGTTGGAAAGAGAGTTATTGTCCAAAGCTCACATTCAAATCCTGCTTCTTCCTGAGCACACCCCAAAGGGATTTCTCTGCCCTTCAAGAATTACATATGGATCCAGGTGTTTGGACAGGTGGACACACAGTGAGGAGGATGAAGACAGCTTCCCCACTTCAGATTCATCTCAAAGACCCCAACTTGCTTTCCCCATCGGAGACAATACCTACTTTGCCCCAACGTGAGTAAAAGACTAAAGCCTATAGTCCAAGGACTACTTAAACAGAGACTGTTATGAGAGGCTGTCCCTATGATAGCTCTATTATTGGAGTCAAAAAGGGACTAAGAAACAAAGATTGATTCAAAACCAGTGCCTCATTAATGGGGCTGTGGTGCCTCTCCATCTGCTCATGCCCATCCCCTATAATTTATTGACACAGACTTGAGCATTACTTAGCTGCTTTTCAGTCTTAGATCCTAAGTATGCTTTCTTTTATATTCCCTTGGCACCTGAGAGTCAGAATCTCTTTGCCTTTGAGAATCCATTTATGGGAGTGGGACAATTGACCTGGACAGTCCTCCCCCAGGGATTTTGATATAGTCCCCATCTTTGTGGCCTAGCCCTAGCACAAGACCTGCTAGAGTGGGAAAAAAGACAGCATCACCCTCTTACAATATGTAGGTGATTTGATGCTCTGTGGGGACACAGAGACCTAAGTACAGGAGGGAGCTGAGTCCCTATTTAACTTCTAGCCTCCCCAAGTTATAAAGAATACCAAGAGAAGGCCCAAATCTGTCAACCCCAGATCACATATTCAGGGCTACTCATTTCTCAGGACAAAAGGGCACTAAGTTCGAAAAAAAAGTCCAACATATCCTAAACTTCCCTATTAAACAGTCAAGAGCTTCCCTAAGGGTGATTGGGTTTTACAAAATTTAGATTCCAAGATATGCCAAAAAGATCAGATCCCTTTTCCAGCTTCTTAAGGAGCCCCAGGACACAAAGACTCATCTCACTGCCTGGGGCCCAGATACCCAACAGACTTGCCAGGTGCTCAATGGGGTCCCGTGAGAAGTCCTGACTTAAGACAAATATACTCTGTTCTTAACTGAGAGACAGGGAGTGGCTTTAGCAACAACAGACATATTAGTTCTGGAGGCTCATAAGTTCACTCAGGTAAGAACTCTCATAATCAAGTCACCCCACATTATCGAGAGACTTCTTAATGCCCCAGTCCCTAGGTCTCTGATGAGCAAATTTTAAAATACCAGTTTCTTTTATTAGGACTGGATGTAAATTTAAAATCTGTCAAAACCTTAACCCTGCCACCCTCCTATCTAATCCCCCAGAGCCAGGAGAAAGTGCACAATAAATTGTACAGAGGTTCTAATACACACCCAACAGTTAAGAAAAAGGTTAACTAATCAACTTCTCAGTGACCCAAAAGATAAGCTGTTCACTGACAGCAGCTCCTCTGCTTAGGACAAACTAAAAAAGGCAAGCTATATAGCAATTGGCCATATAAGAGTGTTAGAGTCAGACTCAATCCTTCACATACAAGGGCTCAAAAGACAGAGCTGATTGTTCTCACCCAAGTGCTGACATTGACAAGAGATAAGACAGTAAATATTTATACTGATTCTAAGTATGCATTTCATGTGGTTCATGCCTATGCTACAATCTGGAGGGAATGAGACCTGTTAATCTTTAATAGATCTTCCATTAGATATGCCCCAAGGATACTGTAGCTCATTGAGGCTGTTTACTTGCTTTGAAAAATGGCAGTTATTCACTGCCTGGGACATCAGAGAGGAATAAATCCTACTGCTGTGGACAATAAAAACCCCGATGAGGAGGCAAAGACAGCTGCTTCTCAGCAGGTAGAGCGCCCCCTCTTGTCTCCTCTGGTCTATTGCTTACTAGCTCACCTGTTTATTCTGATTTTTAGAAACTTCTATATGGCAAGAGCCAGGGATAGGTCCTTAATTCTAAAAGATAGCAGACTACCCCTCAAGGGTCACCTCTAACAAGAGGCTTGGTATGAAAAATAATCAGCCTCTAACAAGAGGCATGGTATGAAAAATAATCAAGACTATCCATGATATTTGTCATTTAATGGAAGAAAAACCCCACCCTTCTTTAAGTTACCAAGTTCTTTCTGGAGGAAAGACTAGATAAACTGAAACAATGAGTGATTAAAGGCTGTAAAGTGGGTCTGAGGACCAATCCTCAAATTGCCCAATTGAAACTGCCAAGAGTACAATATCAAGACAGTTATCCAGGAAAAGACTGGCTGATTGGTTTCATCCACATGCTAGGAGGCCGACACAGCCAGTTCTTAGTCCTGGTTCATTCCCACATGGTTTGGGTGGAAGACTGTCCCACACTAAAAAGGCTTGAAAAGTGATGAGGGTCCTTGTCCATGAGATTATCTCAAGATTTGGAGGGCCACCAAGTCTCCAAAGTGACAATGGGCCTGCATTCCATTCCAAAGCTACCCAGAGAGTCTCAGAAGCCTAGGATATGGAGATTAGCTCCACTGTGCTCGGTAGCCCCAAGCACAGAACGGATAAAACAGGCTCAGGGGATACTCAAAGACCTTTGCTCAGGCTATTCCAGAAATACAAGGTCCCTTAACAATAGCTCCTACTAGGATCCTTATATGGCTGAAATATGCCCAGGTTCCAGGGGATGCTCCCTTTAAATTTTTTTGTGTGAGGCCTTTTCTCAGAAATGACATTTCAGTTGATGAGCGTACTGAGACAGCATTGAGACAAGTAAGGCCCTTAGCCTGGTTTCAGCAAATCCTGGCAGCCTCGAGACAAACAGAAGCCAGACCCACTCCACTAGTAGGCCTCTCTTCTGTCCTGGGACCCTGGTGCCAGTCAAGGCTCTAGATCAACAGGATATAAGCAAACCGCAGTGGAAAGGTCCCTATGTGGTGGTCCTTTCCACCTCCAGTAGCATTAACATGACAGGTCATAACTCCGGGATCCATCATACCTGGGTAAACCTGTGGACCGCCCCTGATAGCCACAATGACAGCACATCTCTGGGTCATCCCCAGGCCACCCGTACCTGTGAACCTGTGGAAGATCTCAAGTTCCTCTTCAAAAGACAAAGCAAAGATAAATGATGCTAAAAATCTGTTTGGTATGGGTGGGGGTGATGTCCATTTCCTTACCCCAATTTCAAGATTTCCTACAGGTCTTATATCAGGAGGTTCTATTTTATTCTGCAGCTACCAGACAGATCCTCATTGACACCATACATGACCTCTGGCTTCAGGGCTCTTTTTCTGACTTCACAACATAAACAAAATTCTTGTGGTTCTGCACTCTTGTCTGGTGTCCCCTTTCAGAAGAAGAAGAAGGTATTGATGATGGGTAAGGAGAGTCTAAACACTTCTTCTTTCTCCTCTGTGTTGTACTGTGGATTTTACCTATCCTGTTGTGGCTCTAGTTCAATTGTCTTTTGTCTCAAGGATGGAATCATTTCTCACACTCACATTTGCCCTAGTTGGGTCTGTCCTCTGTCCATTTTCTGTGGGACAGATATGCCTACTAGGATCAATTGGGTGGCATAATAATTCACTTGATAAAGCATATTTCTGGATGTGTCTGAGTGGGACATGGAAACGTGACGCTGGAAAATATGTGTTTCCTGTTCCCCACCCTCTGCCACTCTTCCTCCCTGACCCAGCCAACCATGGGCCAAACCATTTGAAATCATGAGCTACAATAAGCTTCACTTCCTTTAAGTTGTATACATCAGGCATTTTTGTCCCACCAATGGAAACACTGACCAATAAAGTACCTTCTTTCGCAAACATTTTTGACAAAACAAGCAATCAAACCCTACAATATTTACCTCTATGGCAGTGATGGCAAACCTTTTAGAGACCAAACTCAGCCCAAAACTCATTTATTGCAAAGTGCTAAAACTGCAATTAAACCTGAATACTAAGGGTTTAGTTTAGGAAAAAAAATATACATTAACATCTTTTGTCTTAAAAGAAAAACACAGTAACATGCATGTCATAAGCTCAATACCACTGCTCTATGGTTTCACTAAGTCTAGAGACCATGAAATAATAGATGTTCTTAATTTCATTGCAGTGTTTATTCTTTAATAATAGGGTGTTCAACAAAGGTTTCGTCCCATAAATCTGAATGTGGACATAGGTCCGGGTAGTCCACAAGACAATTATAGAATTTTATTTTATCTTAATTACAGAATTTTAAAATCAAATCCTATACAAAATTTGAGTTCTCACTGTTAATTTGTCCTGTTCATCTCTTGTATTTGTAAGGATGAGTTTAAATATCTTGCTGTTTATACATTTGTTTTCAATAATGCAGCTTTGTAAAATCACCAACAGTGGTATACCATGTAATGGATCCTGCATATGGAATTCCAAATGATTTTTGACAAAATGCAATAAAAATATCCAAGAACTTATGAATAAAATCTAAAAGTTCCAGGACACAGGTTTATTGATAGGTCAATTTAACAATGGCTCCCACATTTATAAAACCCAGTTCATGAAAATCAGGAAAGAAAGGAAGGGTGGAGTGCCAGGAAAGTATTTTTAAATAACTTTATTGATTTATAATTCACACATGTAAAATTCCCCCTTTATTAATTTATTTTATTAATTAGTTAATTTATTTTTGCATGTGTGTACTACTAGAAATTGAACCTAGGGCCCTCATAATGACCTATATTCCCAGGCCATTTTCTTTTTCCAAAAATCTTTTTAGTCAGGTACTGGCCTTGTTGCAGTCCTCCTGCCTCAGCTTTCCACATGCTGGGATTATAGGCATGCACGAGAAGTGCCCTGCAAAGTTCCCCCCTTTTATTGTGTACAACTTGGAGTTATGTAGTCTACTCACAGATCTACGCAGCCATCACCACTAATTTCAGAACATTTTTATCCCTCTAAAAAGAAACCCAGTACCCATTCAAAATACTTGTTTATTTCCTTTCCTTTTTCATTTATTTTCACTGTAAAATACAACATGGAAGAAATGCATAAACATGTAGGTAAGACATGATAAATAATTACCAAGTGAAAAACCTTGTGACACCCACTCTGGGCAGCGTAGCGGCTCTGCCACCCCAACACACACCTTCCTTATCTAACCATTTAGAGGGGATGGCTACCCAACCTTCTTTTTATTAATACAAAGTCTTCTGTTCTGCCTTCCTTCTCAGGTGTTATAGCCACTTCTCATTAGATATAGGAGATATTAGAAAGAACAAAGTTTTCCTAAACCTTGATAGGGTCTTTAAAAAGCTGCTTCTAGATGGCTTGTACCGTGCTGACACTCAAAGTTATAAAAGTTTAAAAGGTACGGGGAAAGCTGGAACAGTATGAAAAAATTTTGAAAGCATGAGTTGCAGAAGTAAAGTTGGATCCGCCCTCCCCATCATTATTCAGTGTCTGGGTGTCCATTTATAATAGCGACTTTCTCTGTCCTTGCAGTGGGTCTCAAGGGGACTGGCAAAAGAAACTGTTCCTTGAACATAATAACTGCTTAATAAATATTCATTGAATGAGAAAGCAGAAACAAGTACTGTAGATCTTTGCCAATATTGAGAGTTGCTCATTGAGATGTGCCACAGGCTTTTGGCATGAGAGGAAGTGGCAATAAAATGGTGATTTTATGTGGTACACCACGGACACAGAGGCAACTGAATGGAAAGTGCTGTGAAAAACTTCTGGAGTGATTACATAATAAAGTTCCCCAGAGCTGAGATCTCCTCAGTCTGGACCCGAGGAAATCTGACATCCCCTAAATCTTTCTTAATTTCTTTTGCTTTTTTTTTTTTTTTAAGTTGGTGTTTCACACAACTTTCTCACGAGCCAGGAGCTGGGGTCATTGAGGTGAAGAAACAAGATCCCTGCTTTAGACACCACAAAATTTAGACTGCAGCAGACACCTGCCACTCTGTGTAGTGCTGGGACTGTGGGGCCCAGAGGAAGGAGCCATGTCACAGAAGGGTGAGGCACCAAGGCAAGAATTAGATGAAAGTTTTCTCAGAGGATGTGGCAGGGGAGTCAGAGACTTAGTGACAAAGAAATAGGGTGTGTGTGTGTGTATTAAAGAGATGGCATATGAGCAGCAGCTGACAGCGTTTGAAGTGACTGGTGAAGCAAGCATGAAGTTGCTGAAGATCCTTTCCAAGGATCTGCAATTAGATAAAAATAATACTGAGTTGCCTTGGCTAGGGCAGGCATGTCTTCAGGCTGGTTTTCTTTTTCCCTCACAAGTTAAGAGAAAGGACATAGGAACTCAGTGTCCACATAGAAAGGTAAGTAGGGAAGATAAATTTATTTGAAAAAATAAAAAATGATAAATTATAAATGGCTTGAAAAGAATGGAAGATGGTTAATGGGTAGGTCACCCTTGTTCACGTTACCCAGTACTTGCTGCATCCCCACACCCTCCACCTCCCATGCCTGTCTGAAGCCTCCCTTCCTTCTCCCGGAGGTCTCACCAGACCGCAGACCCCCGTGAACTGTGTTCTCTAAGTCCTTGCAGGACTGATTCCTGGCTTTGCTCTCTTGCTCTGCACCTACATACATGTTATCACCTGCATTTGTGCTACTCTTCAGGACCAGAACCTGTTTTATATCTACCGTCATTTGTGGAGCCTCCTGGGGGCACTGGAAGGGTAACCTGAGGTCGCTTAGGCACAGGTGGCCACACTCTCTACCTTGATTATCTTGTTAATCTTGACTGTGAACTTCACTGGATTAAAAGACTCCTGGGGAGTGGTTGGATGGTGAGGGCACTGTTCTCATGAATGAGTTAACCTGTTGAGGAGTTCATAGCCAAATGAGCTATTTAGGAAAAGCCTCGTTGGAGGAAGTGGCTCATGGGAATGTGAGCTTTGGGACTGTATCTGGTCCGTGACCCTGCCCTCTCTGGCTCTTTCTAATCCAATCGGAAGACCAGAATGCTGATAGAAACAGAGAATAAAGACTGTACTTATGAATTTCCAGATGGGAAGAAGGACTCTACTGGGAATTGAGCTAGAGGTCATGCACGTTACATTCTGACAGAGAGTCAGAACACATTTTTGCCCTGCCTTAAAATTTTGTGTGAGTCTGAGTTTAAGGGTGGCAGATTAAGCGATATGACACAGGAAATTTCAAGGCACTCTAATGTTCCGGCTGTGGCATGGGTGCTGCTGGTTGCTTTTAGCCAGATTTGTAGTGAGAACTAGGAAACAAAGAGCAGAGCAAAATTACTTAAAAAACTTTCAGTTCAGTCACAAAAGAAAATGTAGTTGCTAAGATTAGCAATATTAAAAAGAAGCCAAGTACTTTGTACTGGGTTAAAAAGAAAGATACCTTGATAGCATCTCAGAAATGGATCAGCCATGGATCACAGGCTTAAGTGTGCACAAGTATAACCTTTTATTTCAGAAAAGAGCCCTGGTCTCTCTGCTCAAGAGTGCCTCCCTAGCTCCCCGAACTTCTGTCTTTCGTCTGTTTGTTGCCTTGGTTGGGTTATATTCCCATGTCTTTGGAGTATTTGTTACCTCCTCATTAAAGTAAAGTCACCAATCTGGGTGAATGTCTTAAAGCAACAGAGAGTGTTGTTTTCTTTAGCCCTCATGATGGAATTTCATTCAGAGTCAATTTTTTTAAGGCAAAACAATTTCACTGATAGAATGATGCAGAAATAAGTTGAGATTTAGCTAGTGGAAAATCACTTAGGGGTGAGCATGTATGAACTACACTGTGTAATATCAACATGGTATAATTGGTAATATAAGGTAGAGTGAGAAAAGGAGGTTTAGAAACCTGTAAAAAAAGATTTTTAGGAAGTTCAAAACCAAGGATACTAATTTAAGTTAGATAGACTCAAGCAGTTCTGGGCCGGGGGTGTAACTCAGTGGCACAAGCGCCTGCCTGCCAAGCACGAGAAGTTCTGATGTGGTATTACAAAGTGTTGGGAGCCGTTGAAGCTGGAAAGTAATTACACACGTGCAGGACAAGCCTGAAAACACAGGAGCTCCTTGAAGCATGTAAACAAGCTATTGCAGCTTGCTAATTGATTGCTGGGTAGAGAGGCTATAATTAATATCAACCTCTCAAGGATGTAAATAAACACTCTAGCATTCTTGGGCAGTTCTTCTCCTCTGCTTAGGAGAGAGACGACCTGAACCTGACCCAGCTCTTGTCTCCTGTCTGTCTTTTCCTCATTCCTGGCACCATGGGTGTACACCAAGAGCCCAAGGAGCCCCTACAGCAAAGTGGGGTGACTACAGATAGCAATTATGTATTGTACATTTCAAAACCTAGAAGAAAGGATTTTTAAAGTTCTTACTATAAAGAAATGTTTGAGGAGAAGCTATGTTTAACCTGATTTAAATATTATCCAATATATATGTATTTATGTAAATATTAGTATACATAATTAGATATTAATTAGAATATATATTAATTATATATATTAATTTGAGTGTAAAAGGGTGGTCACCTCTGGGTGGAGGTAAGAGCTTGGGATGGGGAGAACTCACAGGGAGCATTGATGACACTCTAGTTCCCATTGTTTTGCCTCACAGCTTTCCTACACAAAGGTGTACAGCTAATTATAACCTAGAAGTGGGGGAATAATGAGGGAGTTGGACCTGCTGCTTCTGCCTGCCTGAGACTTGTCATGTCAGAGGCAGCAGCAGTTGGGCAGAGGCTGAGAGTTTGGAGCACCAATACCAGGCACAGACTCAAAACCATATCCAGGGTGAGGTGAGAACAGGCTCAGGCTGCAAAACCAAGATTGGGGACAAGGCCTGAGAGTCTCAAGGGACATGCCAGGGCTCCAGCATACCTGAGAGACGTGGCACTGAGTCCTGGCCATAAAAGTGGATGTTTTTCCCTTCTCTAATCTATTCACTGTGTTCACACAGCCAGCTCCTCCACAGGACCCTGATACTTTTACCTAGCTTCTTTCCTCTCTCCTTCATACAACCCTCTTTCTAAAGAGCAGTGTTTTGGTTACTTTTCTTTCATTGCTGAGACAAAATAACCAACACCCATAATTAAGGAAGCAAAGGTTTATTTAGCTCACAGTTTGTGGGGGTTTCAGTCCATGCTCAACTGGCTCCAAGGCAGAGTGGCACATAGCAGAAGGCAACAGTTCACGGCAGAGGAAGGTAGCAAAAGCAGTAAGAACACAAGGGGAGGAGTGGCAGCAAGCAGCCTCTTTCCCTTCCTTACATTATATGTAAACTACCTGCCCTGGGGCAGGTTTAGTACTGACACCCATGAATCAATCATAAACTCTGGAAGCCCGCCCCATGACTGCACCAGACTTTGGGGGACATCCAGACATAAACCATAACAAGCAGGGTCTCCTGATCTCCCTGCAGATGCCAGTTCTTCATTTATGCTACTGCTACTGGATGTCTTCCCTTCTCTCTCCCTCTTTCTTTTTGGCCCTCCTGAAGTCTTTTTTGAGTCTTCTAGCCCAAACTCCTTCCTTCCTGTTTTGCCCCTCATGATACTTACAGTCTACACCACACACACACTTTGGCATTGGACTAGGATTGAAACTTGTGTAAGGATCAATGAAAATGTGCGGAAAATCCTTAGAGAAGTGTTCAGTGTACAGTAGAGTCCACTCTCAAAGGTTGCATTAATTGATTGATCCAGATGTAGGTCTCCTACACTCTAGCTCTGGTACCCATGTGTTGGAAAGTCAGCATGAAAAGCTTACCAGGAGACTCAACAGCACATCATCTTCTCCTCCAGTTTTCCTTTTATGCTGCCAGCAATAATCCTCAGGTGGGCCACCCACAACCAGAACCACGCTGATTCAGTTCAACTGAGTGTTACAGGTTGACCAGTTAATCCACAACAACATGTCTGATTTTGCCCCATATAATCTGAAGAGCAGAACATACAATCTCTAAAATCTCCCCCAAAAAATCCATTTACAAAAGAATAGTGGTGATCAGAATAGATTTTATCAAGGATTTTAGGATTTTGCAGGGAAGAAGCTGTTTACATTGTTTGCCCCCCAGCAAGGAGTTAAAAGCTTCATAATTGACTGGTTTGACTGCAACCCCCACCCCCAAAACCTCTTCTCTGCTGCCTTTATCACAGGCCTTTTCTTCTGGTGCACTTCCACCTGCATCCAAACCCTTGATTTCTTCCCATGGCCGTGGGCTTTCCCCCTGGGAACATCAAAGTCTCCATCACACCAACTGATTTCGCTCTGTCCCGTTGTTACTAGAGCACCGGGCCACGTCTCACACTGAGGAAGAACGAAAATGCAATGAAGGAAGGAGGGTGGAAGCAAATTTATTCAAAAGGTGAGACAGTAAAAGATATAACAGCAAGGAAATGGAGCTCGTGTCAGCCAGGAGCGGGTTTGGAGTAGGGTACCCAGGGGCTTAGAAAGGGGCCTGGGCTGCTATGTAAGTAATATAGTTGTATATTTCTTGGGTCCATTCAATGCAGTGTACCCACAGAGTCCATGTGAGACCCATGGGCCCTTGAACCAATGGCCTGGCTGATCACACACTGGGGAGGTCCCAAACAGCCAAAAGGACACCACCCAGATGTTTTTGTAAGATCCCTGCAGGGTAGTGACTCAGTAGACTCCATTTTGGACTTCAAGGCACCATTTCGGGGTTGTTTATATCACCTAATAGAATCCTAACTCCTGTGTTACTAATTCCTGTTTTACCATTTCCTGCTCCAGGTGTGCAAACTCATGTCCCTCTTGTGGCTCGCTCACAAGGGCCCTTCAGGTATCCAGGTTTGTTCTCCTTATGGGACTGTGTTTCTATTACCCAACATAATTATTAATGTGCCTCCTTCACTCTCTGGAAAATGACTTGATGGACACAATAAATTGTATGTTCCAGGTCATAGGCTACTTTCCTCCCTTAAGGAGCTAGATCCTTAGAGTTTATCTCATTTTTCAAAGGAGAGACGGCTCTTTTAGGTAAGAGGCCCAATGTTTTGCATCTCTATATCATTTGTTTACGTCATTTCCCATCACTGTGACACAAAACCCAACACTCACAACTTAAGCACCGAGACCTTTATTTGGGCTCATATTTCAGAAGTTTCATCCACGTTTGGCAGGTTTCCACACAGAAATGACATGGAAGAAGGGCCTGGGTGGAGGGAAGCTGCTCCTGTCCTAGTACCCAAGAAGTGGGGAGGGACAAGGTAGAAACGGGGAGTGGACATACACCTTCCCAGGTCACGCCCCCAGTGATCTACTTCTTCTGGTCAGACCCCGCTGCCCTCCAACAGCAAGCCAGCTATACTACTCTCATAACTCAATCACTTTCCTGACGCCCCACTGGGGTGTGTGAGATCTTTGAGGGACAGTCTCTATCCAACCCACAACATCATTTCTCTTGTAAGATGTTCAATTTGTATTTGTTTTTTTTTTCTCATAGTAGTGTTTTATTTGTAGTTTTCATCCATTTCTAGTTTTTTTTTGTTTTGTTTTAAATTTTATTTTAAAGACAAAAGAATGGAGACATATGACAAAATTGTACAGTATGTAGAAGGGAATTAGCACTGGATGTTGTATTACATAATGTTATCTTCACATTAGTTATTTTTTTTTTTCCGGGACCGGGGATCGAACTCAGGGCCGTAGTGCTTAGCGGCAAGCACTTAGCCCACTGAGCTGTACCTCCAGCCCATCTTCACATTAGTTAACACAAAAACATTAAAGAGAAGATAGTAGGGAATTTGCACTGAATGTTGTATGATATAAAGTTATCTTCACTTCTGTTAATACAAAAACGATTGAGGAAATACAGAATTATAGAAAACATAGAAGGGAATTAGCTCTGGAAGCTGTCCAACATAATGTTACCTTCACCTTGGTTACTCAGTTACACAGATGATGGCCCATTTGATCATTCAATTTTTCTCCTCCCTCATCTCCGTTGCCCTAGCACTCAATCATTCATCTTCCCTGTGATAATAACTGTACTCCTGGGTTTATCTATACCCCTGGACTCTCGCCTTGGGAAGAGATATAGCTGCCTCAGACTATACTATAACATACATGGGTGTATACAAACTGCCATGGTCGGAGGTGGAAAAGCACATATGCTCACAGCAGACCGCCTGGCTTCCACCCCGTCGCCATGCTATGGGTGGGGGTGGGTCCTGTCCGTGAGGTGGCCTCAGCGGGGCCCTCAGTGGAGCAGCCGTGGGACCACAGTGGAGCAGCCGCGGGGCCCTCAGCAGAGCAGCCATGGGGCATGCGCCCCCATTGGGGCGCCCTCAGTGACCCATTTGGCTCTGTCCCGTTGCCTTGATGCCAGAGGCCCTTTCTTCTCCTCCCACCTCCTTCTGATCTCCAGCATTACCGTTCCCCACCCCTTCCAGCTGGGCACCAGACGAACTTATGATGCTTGGTATAAGGGCTTGAAATCTCTCTGGCCCATTCTCACTATGTTAGTTCAGGGTATGAACTGAGACTAAAGATTAGTTCCAGAATAGAGTTGGAGGATTTTTCTCACATCTGCTGTATGGAGTATGTTGTTGTTTTTCAGACTCCCAGTCTGCTGCTTTTCATCTAATCCGTCGCTATGGGTTCATGCAAGGTTCGTATGTGCTAGCTGTAAGGAGAACCTCTTGGTGCTCACATTAATAGTTCGGGGTGAGTCCTGAAGTCTGTGGGTTCATCCCATTGTTGCCAGGAACAGGAGGCATTTTCCCAAGCCTCCGAGACTCCAGATGCTCCCAGAAAGAGTTCAGGGTGGGAGCTGAAGCCCAGTAACTCAGTTCATGCTTCCTGCCTGATGCTGGAGTGAGAAGGGCATGGGGCCGTGTGATCCACCTCCATCTGCAGCTCCCTCTTACTGTTGTGCCCCAGTTCCCATTTGTTCCTTGGCTGGATCCCTGGGATTTGCTGTGGTTCTGGGGTCGCTGCCGATGCACCCCACTGCTCCCCACTGGCAGCCACCCATACCGACACATAGACAATTAAAGAACTACAAAATTACACAGAATAAAGAAGGGAATTATCTGTGAATGCTAATTTACCTAATGTTACTTTCCCACTTATTACTCTTTATATTGGTGGTGGCTCACTTGAAAATTCAAATTCTCTCCTCCCTCATCTCTGTTGCTCTACCACATACTTCTGAACTCTCACCTTGGGAGGAGACATAGCTGCCTCAGACCAGACTATACAAGCTGCCCTGTTTGGGGTGGAAAAGCACCCATACTCATCACGGACTGCCTGTCTCCTCCCTGCTGTCGTACTGCATAGGGTGGGGGCGGAGGTGAGTGGGTTCTGTTCGCCCTTTATGGCGTCACTTGTCAGCCCCCGGTGGGGCCCGTAGAGCCGCCCAGGGATGGAGGGGCCACCCAGGCCCACAGAGCCATCCACGCCCGCAGCTGGTGCCTGTACTCCAGGTCTGTTGCTCTTCATTAAACGTGTTGCTATGGGTTCTTGCAAAGTTCATATGTGTAAACTGTAAGTAGGTCTTCTTTGTGTTGTTAATAGTGTGGAGTGAGTCCTGAAATCCGCATAATCGTCCCATTATTGACAGGAGAATTTGTTGATTACTCCCGGGGCCTAGTCTCTCCGTGTTCACAATGAGATTTCAGGGCGGGAGCTGGAGCCAGGCACCTCGGCTCCTGCTTCCCACCTGGTCCTGGAGCTGCAATCACAGCTCCCTCCGCTTTCCGCTCCATCCCCTCAGGGCCGCTGCCCGTCCCTGCTGCTCCCCACTCACCCAGTAAAGGGGTGGGGGAGGGGATCCCCTCAGGGCAGACGCAGGGTCGGTGCGGTGAGCTGTGTGCTATTTTTTTTTGGCGGTACTGGGGATTGAACTCAGGACCCTGCGCTTGCTAGGCAAGCGCTTATTCCACTGAGCTATATCCCCAGCCCCCTGTGTGCTATTTAGACTGATTCCATCCTGTCTCCCGGCCCGATTAGGGATGTTGCTGCAGGATCAGGTTTCTGTTTCTGTGGGTGTTGTAATTTCTGTCTTTGTCCTGGATTTGACTACTGCTCCCATCCGCCATTGCATCTTCTTATAGCTACGCTCTCTCCTCTGACCCTCTCTCGGAACTCCACACTCCCCTGGCCGAGCTGGGAGGCTTCTGTAAGGGTAGGTGTCCGCTGAAGCTGCGGGTGCCGGGACTAGGGTGTGAGCTAAAGATGTGTGTGATTTGGAGCTGTAGTTTCTCCGTCCCGCCTCCCTCCAAGTGCGCCATGGCAGACCTCCGATCCTTTCTTCCCGAATAAGTCCTTCTTATTCTTTCCAAGGATTTCAGTTCCATTTCAAATCTTTCCCGAGTTCAAAGTGCCCACCTCTCTCCTTTTTGTCCTTCTCTTATTGCTGTATTTCTTTGTCTAGGTGGGATTTCTGGGAGAGATTCCTCCTCTGCTTCCTATCCGGTCGCCATCTTGTTAAACGGTCCCTCAATTCGTATTTGTTAAAATTGGGCAACACGAGTCACAGTACATGGACAGATCTGCACAGAGGGTGGGGAGCAGGAAGGGGTCCACTCTAAGGAGAAAATTCATTAACACCAATATCACTTTACAAACATGAAGTACGGGCAAATATATTGGGAGAGGTGGTTTTGACAATGGGCACTTTAATGTCGATCATGGTTCACCTTTGCTCAGGGAAGAGGTACCACCATGCGTCATTTGAATGAAAGAGACGACTATTCCAAATTTATGCACACAAAACATGAGATTAATGTATTAAAAGGAAAACAGGAATGGATCTGAGGGAAAAAAAATCCAAAATATCAGTGTGATTGAAAATAATGTAGCACAGGCTGTATCTTATATTCATCCACTAAGTTTTCCTTACTGACCTTGGCCAGTGGTTGTCTTCGAGAATCTCCCATGCTGTCTACCTCTCCCCTAGATGGCTGGGGTGGTGGTGGCCAACTTCAGTCTTTGACATTTAGCTGTTTCTGCCTGGGGTTTCTCAAGGACAGGTTCTTTCTGTCTTTAGCTCATGGACTTCTGAAGCCATATGGTAATTGACCTGTTAGTTCGGCTAAACCTCACATTCCGTCTGAGGCTTTGGGACCTGAAATGAAAGGGTCATGGAAAGAAAATCTCCCTCAAAGGACTGAGTATATTTGAATAGAAAATCATTTTCATACAATCTAAAACCTACTGTCTTACATGCTCCAAGGCAAAGGTTAACTCTGAGTTAGCGTTGGGCTCACTTTTGAAAGTTCATGTTCAACCAGTTCTGCTACCCATGACCTTCAGTAGAGTCTGGCCAGTTCAGATGATTTCCAGAACCTGAACTACAGGGGTTATCATTAAAGGCAAGTGAGGGTGAGTTAAAGAAGTTTGTGACAGTTAAACCTTAAAATATTTGGGCAATTGCCCCTGAGTGTACAGGCGTATGCCTATAATCCCAGCACTAGAGAGGTGGAGGCAGGAGGATTGCCACCAGTTCAAAGGCACCTTGGGCTACATCGTGAGTCCAACAGCAGCCTGAACTACATAGTAAGACCCTGTCTCAAAAGTAAAAAAAAGATATTTGAGTAGTTGATAAACCAGGCATTAGAAGAATGACTACATGGAACGAGCTTTTAAGAGAACTGGGTTTATGCTTCTTTGAGAAAATCAAAACTTGATGGGAACTCAGGGAACATTTTGTCTCACTTAAATAATGAAAGTAAAGTCATAATCTTTTTCTTATTTGAGATGAAGAAGACTGAGCTTAGTAGCAGTGAACTGGGAGGGTACAGAAGTCTAAATGGGGCACAGATCAACAGTATTTTAACTATATTGCATAACCTGACTACTTTTTAGAAAGAGAACTTGTCTAGACTATTGGAAAAGCTCAAGAAAAACATAAATTATTTCCTGCATGAAAGTTTTGGATCAGTTAGGCTTTTGATCAAATGTTTGGCCAGTATAGGTTTTCTTAGGGTCTTCCACTTTTTTCTGTGTCCTGACCAAAAACTACAAAGTACCTTGACCACTTTGTGACCTGGAGAGCTGCATATTTTTTTGAACCCCATCCTTAGCCTTGAACATTGCCGGGTATTTGTGGATAAAGATGTTTAGGGTGTCACCCAAAACACCTTTCAGTGGTCATGAGGCAAATTCCCCCTCCCTGTGAACTCCATAACCCCAGTGCTTATTGTGGACATACCTAGGTAGAGCATTGCTTTCTGCCACTGTCCTTTGCCAGGATTGCAGCTGCCTCACTCTAAGAAAGGTCCCTCATAAATGATTTGGGCTCATCACCCTAGTGCTTAGTGCTTCTGTCTTTGGAATCCCCTGCTGGCTCCATCATGGAAGGTGTGGGGTGCTTCCTTGTAGCAAGTCTCTTGCTTTGACTTTTAGAGTAACTCCAGCCTTGGGTTCAGTAGAGATATAACATTGCAAAGGTGGTTTAAGGTATTTGCCTTTTGTTATAGTCTCAAGTATAAAGTTGTTTTATTAATAACTACAGTAAGTCTCTGATTTATGAATGAGTTCCACTTGGGGAGAATGTTCATAAGTGAGATTTGTTCATAATCCAACAGTGAGTCTTATACAGTACACCTATGAAAGCTCACAACTTGGATGTCCATAAGTCAGAAACTTACAATAAATTAGTCAAAGTCTTCCTTAAAGATCTGAGGGAGCAATTTGGAGTAAGGTACTCCTGCTCTCTGTGGGTAATGGGAGGGAGACATGTAGTTCTTTTTTTTACAGAAGAATGTGTAAGTGCAGGTGAATAGTCCCATCCTGTCCTCCCAAAGATGCTCAAGGCTGTGGAAACCACATTGAAAAAGTAACCTCCAGGCAGCTGAGGAAGATAACTCAGGCACAACTCAAAAGGTACAAGACCAGAAACGTGCTTCCTTCCCAGATACAGAGGGGCCTCAGGCTGAGGGCAATGCTGTGCTACCTGTTCCCAGCTGGGAGGCCACGCTCCCCAGGGAGCCTGTCCGCTGCAGCAGTGCTGACCACTGCTTGCTCCCTGCACACTCCAGCTCTTTGAAACTCTTCCTACATCATTGCACAGGCTGTTGTCTCTGCCCAGAATATCCTCCCCATCCTTATCTACTTTTTAGTTTGCAGCTCAGCAGCTCTGTGAGGTCGTCTTTGACTCAAGGCTTCCAGAAGTTTAAGTGACTTCCTCATTGATTCTCTCAGTCTCTGCTAAACACACACACACACACACACACACACACACACACACACACCTTCATTTCGTCTACAAGCACTCATACACTCTGGGCCAGGCCTTGGGACAGCTTCTAAGGGAAGTTACTGACAGTCACCCACACACTCCCCACCATCGTTCTGGTGGTCAATCAGTTTGCTATCACAGCATACAGAGACCGGCGGAGCCACAGCTGTTGTCTTCCTATTCCCAGTGCCCAAGTGAATTCGGATACTAAGAGCTTGCAGAGATGTTACTGATCAATGCCTGTCTCTTCTGAGAGCTGTAGATTCCTCAAGCACCTGAGCATGATTCATTTTGCAAATGTCCAGCTGCACAGCTAGCATTTTGAGCAGTGTGGGGCCTGGTTGTTAATAACCTTCTCTGAAAAGAGGCTGTGATGTCTAGAGCTCTTGTTCAGTGGAAACTTCTCCCAAGAAATTTCATGAGAAGTGGAGTAGAGGAGCTGGGTGTGCATCCAGAATGGGGCCGCGTTGTGTTGGTATAGAAGGAAGTGTCAAGAGTGAATGTGTTTCCAATGCAAACAACACACTGGGAAATAATCACCCCCCCCATAGTGATGACACCTATGTAGTAAAGCTGTGATGATGAAAGAAATGGAACTTGGAGAACTTTGGTAGGCGTAGTTTGTTAGTAATTTAAGCAAGCAATCAAAATCCTGGCTGACCGTCAGAACTTTGGTAGAGCACTGGAGTTTTTCCTTCTCCTTTTGGCGGTGTTGGGGATTGAGCCTAGAGCCTCGCGCACGCTGAGCTGTTGCTCTACCCCTGAGGTCTACCCCTGGCCCCTGCGAGATTTCTTATATAGACAAAACAAAAGTGTTTGTTGACACCCGGAGGTGAAGAAAACAAAGAAAAAAGGAAGGAAGGAAGGAAGGAAGGAAGGAAGGAAGGAAGGAAGGAAGGAAGGAAGGAAGGAAGGGGGAGGGAGGGAGGGAGGGAGAAAGGGAAAACGGGAGGAAAAGAAAAACAGAAATCATAGACTTTTTACAAATAGATCTGGGTTTAGTTTGTGCTCTAGCGCATGGGTGAGGGAGAATTTCAGTCACAGAATTGTTGTGAAGTGTAAGAAACATGCTTGGAATAGTGTTCCTTTCCTATGAAAACTTTGAGTGAAGATTAGTGCCTTAAGATGGTAGACCCCAATCGAATAAAAAGAAACAAAACCCTGTGAGAAGACTCATTCCTTCTGGGGGGCAAATGGTGATCTCTAAATTATTTTGGCTATGGACTATAGCAGGTTGGCATTTGTGTACTCCTATATGGGTACATATATTTATAACTCAATATATTTATGACTGAACTATTGTAATTATGAAAATGTGTAATTTGGAGATTTTTTTAAAGGAGTAAATTAAAATTAGAGTTCCAGTATATTTTCTGCATGTTGTGTATATCTCATTTCAAAGGTGCCTTAAGAGGACATGAGTGTGATCTGAACAATCTTCTCTACAAGGAAATAATCTGCCAGCCATGGGCAGGTCCTCATCATAGGAGAGGCCCTTCATTCAGGCTGTTTGAAAAAGCCTCTATGCCATATTTGGAAATGCAGTAGTCACCACCACACATAGATATCTTCCCAGCCATCCTAGAAATGTTGGCCACCTCTCCCCAGGCCTTCCTCTTGGGAAAAAGATTTTAGTGTCACCTCTGTGGTACCACTCAAGTTTCCAACGAGCATCTTTACAAAACTGTCTTTGGAGAGTTGGAGACAGAAGGCACAACCATGTTGGCATTATTTACCATGCCTCAGAGTCCAGGAAAAAACTGAAAGATGAGCTAGAAATGGGAAAGCTCCCTCCTGCCAAGAGGACACAGTGAGGAGGCCACCCGAGAGCCAGGGAGGAGGTTCTCCTAAGGAACCGGATTAGCTGGAACCTTGATTGGGTACTGCCTTCTTCAAAAGAGTGAAAAACTAAATTTCTGTAGTTGATGCAACAAACAAACAAACAAAAATCAACAAGAAAACACCAGAGAGGGTGGGGAAATTTCTTCCTCTGGAAAAATAATATCAGAATTTAATGAGTTCAGTGTCCTCATCTCAGCCAGTTTCCCCCAAAACATCTTCAACACAGTTTAGAGGATCCCATTCTCTGAATAATAGCACCCCACTTCCAATTCACATGTCCTTTGGGGCTGAGAGTTAAACTTGTGCTATAATTCAGCCAATCAAATAATTGAGGGTGGTTTTTGGGTTTTGGCAACTCCAGCCCTATGGCTAAAGGAGAGAAGATTCTCCTTTAAGACACATGTGGAAACTTTCAGATTCTTTATGCATGTATTGAATCGGGAATTTGAATCTTTGAGCTCTTATTTTCCTTTATTAATTTGTCTTCATACTTAAAAGCTTTTAGATTGCTTATGTCTATCTGGAGATCATGATTTTCTTTTAGTAGTTTGTCCAGAGATGTTAAAAGCAACCAGACAGCACCATTATATTTCCTACTTTTCCAAAAATGTTCAAAAGTATTGTTCATGGAGTCACTGAAGGCAGGAGAGAATCTGGGGCACCTTTCTTGACCTCAGACCTTGCTCTGCTATGTGCCCCTAACCCTACCACTGCCATCTGGCTTCCCACCAGAGGCCCCCAGCAACAGGTCCACCTCATCCTGGACTGGAACCTCCAAAATCATGATCCAGGATGAACCGTTTTACTTTCTTACATTGATTGTTTCAGGCATTTCATTATAGTGAGAGAAAGCCGGCTAACAGAGAGTAAATATGAAAGGACCTAGTACAAGATTATAGACTAGGACCATGGAGGTGTATGAGAGATTGAGTTTTACAGGAAAGAGTTAGGTCCTGAGAGGGTAGAAGCTGGGAGCAAGGTGATCCTGAGAACCTGCCAGCACCAGCCATCCCCTCAACAAGTTGGAACTGATGACCTCAAGGCATAATAGGGTAATTTCTGAAAATGTTGAAAGTTACAAATTCGTGAAACTCTTTTACCTTTGGTCAGTGAGTCCAGATTTAAATTAGAGATAGCTAGGCCCTTTTTCATCTGAGTTTCATTTCTGCAGCAAAGAAACGGGAGAGGAAGAATGGAGAAAAATAAAAGGTGTTTACAGCATATCCTTACAGTTACAGCATACAGCACAATTACCTTATAGTAAGCTCTGTACCAGTCAAGTCTTGAGGTGCCAGAAGTGTTTCTTTTAGGCCTCAAACATCAGATTATGAGGAGAAGAGCAAAATAAAAAATACTATTTTACTTTAAGTATAATTAACACATACCAACTTCATTAGTTAATTATAGACATTATTACATATATAGAGATAATTACCTTTGAAGAGTTATAAGTAATTATCAGTTAAAGTGAATTAATGGTAGCCAAACTGTTTACAGCCAGTTAGTGGTAACCATATTTTTAAAAAAATTGGATTTCTTTTTTTTTTAAAAACTATAACCCAGTTTTGTCTATGAGGTATGAGGATTTTCAGGTGGGTGATCAATGGAGACAGTGAGCCCATCCTGCCTGCCCTTTGTCTATGCTTTTTTATGGCCTCGGTTTGTTGCCAAGTGAACAAAAGCCAAGAAAAACAAATTAAACACTTTCTTTGTCATGCATAAATTTTAACTACAGAGCTGTGTTGGTGTTAAGAGCTATAAAAAGGCTTTGCTTCCTCAAATCTCAAAAAGGAAGCTATTTCACTTTCCTCAAACAGAAATAGCCCCAGGACTAAAATACTTACTTCCTTTAGTCACACCTGAGACCTGGGCCACTGTGGATGGAAAGATGAAGGATCAGGCAGAGAATTTTAATTCCCTGTTTCTTTTCAGACTTGGCAATGGGAGGGATATGGATAGAAGGAAAACACAAGATAACTACGGGTTGAATCACAAAGAAAACCACAATTTAACCAAATCCTGGCCCTGTTGCCACCTAGGCTACCACCCACCATGTCCTGCCCTGGCCTTTCAGAAAGTAAACATTAATTTTTGAATAGAGAATTCAAATTCTCCCTAGCCAAAGATTTTTCCCAAAAGACATGCTGAAACTACACTGTCCCGATGACCTTGTCTTTGAGAGACTGCTGAGTTTTACTCACTGAGAAACTTTGTTCTATAACAGCACAGACTATGAAAACCTTCAATACTTAAGATTATGTCAGCAATATTGAACATCCCACTCTTTTCCCTGAGTCACTTTGATACAGAAGCAGCCTTAGCATACAATCCAGGTGCAGAGTTCCAGAGAAGGAAGGGCAAACATCTATCTTAACTGGATCTAAGGAAACGACCCAGGGACCATTTGCTGTCCAGAGCTGAGATGGACCTCTTCCATATAAACCTTCCTTTGCCTAGAGCATGTATTGAAAAAAAACCAATGCATTCCCCACACATATAATAATTTTTTCTTTCCCTTTGGTGAGATGACCCTTGGGGCCTCAGATGTGCACCTCCATCATGACAATGGAACAAAACACCTGACTTTGCTGGACCTCAGGTTTATTCACAGTGGCTTGAGATGGTTGGGATGAGACCATCAAGCATCGGCCTCTCTGTGGGGTTTTCTGTCTCTCATCCCTCAGAGCACCGGTTCAGGATGCCTCTGGCCCTCATGCCTGGGCCTCACTGGTGCAAGGATGAGATCAAAGATCTGTAATTAGCAAGTCAGCAGAATGTGTAAAACTTAAGGGGTGCCCACTTGGTACATGACTTTCTTTCTCACTTGATCATGATTTAATCAATTGTACCGGAGCAATTATGCTTGTAATCTTATTCGCTGACCATAGTTTTGTCCCACCTCATGCCCACCTTGTGATTTCCCATGTTCCCCACCTTAGAAATGAATTTGCTCATGTCATGGATTTTGCTCTATAAAAATCCCTAAAAAGGCAGGTTCTTTGGTAACCCACTTGGGACCCCTTCTCTCTCTCTCTCTCTCTCTCTCTCTCTCTCTCTCTCTCTCTCTCTCTCTCTGACAGAAGCTTTCTTTTCCCAATAAATATGTTCTTCTCTTAACCTCCATTGTTCCTAAAGTTCATTCTTCAGACTTAGAGAATGCAAACTTGTACCAGACTGATTGGGAGTTTCTTTCCCCTATACATTTGGAGTTTTCTTCCAGTAATCCCTGAAACTTGATTTCCTTCCAAGAGGCAGTTTCTGCCAGTTCCCTGGGCTGCCTCTTGCCTCCAACTGATAAAGCAGGAAAAACCACCACACAAATCACACCATGGTGATCAGAACACAGGTTGCATTTGATTTTGCCTTATACCAACACTCATCTAATAGTACTTCTTGAATTCTAAAATTTTTCGTCATTGGCCCTTGGTTCAGATCAGGTTTTTCTGATGTTATGGTTAGGTAAGTTTAGGAAATACTGATTTACACAAATGATCTATCCTGAGGAAAATATAAACTAACACATACTCTGTGTAACTGTGTCCTGTTTTAAGGGATTGTTTTTGTCTGATTCCTGCTGCTATAAAAGAATACTGGAGACTGAGTGAGTCATTAAAAAATGGAGATTTATCCAGGTGTAGCGGTATATGCCTATAATCCCAGCACTGTGGGAGTCTGAGGACTGAAAGTTCAAGGCCATCCTGATCAATATAATAACTTAGTGAGACTCTGTCGCAAAATTTCTTAAAAAAAAAATAAAAAAGAGGTTTATTTTGTACAATATTAACATCTAAATGACATTAAACTACTATAATGTTGTCAGTTGTTCTAACAGTCACGTATTTCCCACTGCATCCAGCACAGGTCTTGAAGTTCCGGGGGTGGGGAGGATGGTGGGAGGATGGAGAAATAAAGATGAGAGTCAGAATACAGGAAGCTGAGGTCAGGTAGAGCCCTTTCTCTGGACCGGAGGAAAGGAACTGCTCAAACACTGCAGAGCATTTATTTATACCTTTGGCAGGTTGATGTCACATGACACCCCTCTGCCTAGAAACCTGCTTGCATGGTAGACTGGGGCGCCTCGCTTTCTCAGAGCTAGAGCAGCTTGTTCAGGTGGCTCACCTCGGGTGCTCTTTGTTCTCCAGTTCTGAAGGTGTGATTGATCTCCAGCTTCAGCCACTCCCTGCAGTTTCCAGCATCCAATCCAAGATCATGTGTTGCATATTACAATCATTTCTCTTCGGTTTCTTTCAATCTATAACATATCTATACCATAGTCTCAGCTTTTAACCTTTCATACTTTTGACCGTTATAAAGCACATAATTCCCCTCTTTTTTAGAATATCCCCAAATTTATATTCATCTGATGTTTCCTTGTGATTTGGCTCAATTTAGGTAGCTTTGGCAGAAATGCCACAGAAATGATGGTATCTTCTTAGTGCATAATATCAGGAGATGCACAATATCATTTATAAAATGATTGTTGGGCACGTTCTCTTTAATCCCTTGGTATTTTGCCTGCCAGTTTTTGCAACTGTAAAATTGCTATTTTTCTTTTCGTAACTAATAGGTACTTTACGGGACCCAACTTGAAATTATGAAAATACTCTTTTGAAAATGTTTCATAACAAGGATCTCTAAGCAAACTATGCTACCAAAAGATGAACTATTACGGAGCCATAGTTATGGTATTTTGAAGAAATTTCATAGCATACAGGAAATGCTTCAATAAAGTTTAAAAAGTAGGACACAGACTGCATATTTAGTATCATTTCAATCATCAAAATTATTTTAAAACTAGAAGGAAATATATCAACAAATTAATTATAGTTATGCCTAAGTGGCAGGGTTACAGTTTTTTCATGCTTTTCTACGTTTGTATCAAATATATTAATTTATAATTAAGTAGGCTAAATAAAATAGACATTTAATTTCCTTTGATTGTGCCAAAACACACATAACAAAGTTTACCATCTTTAAATATACCTTCCAACGACACTAAGCACATCTATTATTGTCCCATCATCCTCTCTATCCATATCCAGGATTTTTTCGTCTTTCCCAACTGAAATTCTACATCCATTAAATAATAATCCCGTTTCCTCCGCCCACCTACCCATCTGCCCTCAGCCCTTGGTGACCGGCATTGTTCTCTCCATCTCTATGAATTTGATTCTAGACATCTCATATGCAAAACCTCTCCTTTGATGTCAGGATGATTTAATAACCATAATGTTTTCAAGGCTCACCATGTTGTAGCACAATCAGAATTCCATCCTTTTTAAAGGCTGGGTAATATTCCCTTGTGTATACCATATTTTGTTGATCAGAGCTTTGGCTTCCTTTCACCTTCTGTCCACTGTGAGCAGCACAGCTGTCCACACTCATTTGAATCTCAGGTTTCACTTCTTTGGGCACATAACATCTACAGCTGCAATTGCTGGGCTGTATGATATTTCTATGTTTAATTTTAATTCTGTGTTTTCTACAGTGGGTACACCATTTTACCACACATTTTATGTTAAAAGTAAAGCCATGTTATTTTTTTAAAGTACCTGGCTTGGGGCTGGGGATATAGCTCAGTGGAATAAGTGCCTGCCTGGCAAGCATAAGGTCCTGAGTTCAACCCCCAGGACGGCAAAAAAAAAAAAAGTACTTGGCTGGAAGGCTGAATATTATAGATGTGTTCAAGGTAACATGAATTAAATGTAAACCAAGTGGGTTCTTCTGGTTTTGTTTTGTTTGTGTTTGTTGGTTGGTTGATTTTGAGACACAGTCCCAATAGGTAGTTGGCTGGCCCCAAACTCCCAGTCCTCCTACCTCGGCCTCCCCAGTGTTGGGATTACAGGCATGTGCCACCACACAGTCTACCGGTTAGGTTCTTGACAAATAGGTACTGAAATACACCTGAAAGAATAAGTCCTGGAAACCCACAAAAAATATTTGGAAAACAATGAGGGAAAATTTGCCTTGCCAAGCGCCAAATGTCCACTTTGCTATCATGATTAAAGCTGTGATTCTAAGGCAGAAGTTTACAAATACTTTTATAGAAGACAGAACCCCCACACAGAACATTGAATGTATGAAAATATAGAGATGATACTTTAAATCACTTCACAAAGGATGAAATTTTATAGAATGGTACTGGGACAATTGACCATCTGTGCCAATTATCAATTCAGTGCCTCTGAACTCCAAAATGATCCTTCAAAATCAGCCCTGTGACAATGAACAGAACTGTTCAAGCACTTTTTTTTAAAGACAGAGTCTCTCTGTGTAGTTCAGGCTGGTCTTGAATTCACTACGGTGCCAGGCTGGGCTTGGGCTCAAATTTGCGGTGATCCTCCTGCCTCAGCCTCCTGAGTGCTGGGATTACAAGAGTGCTGCACCATGCTGGTCTTGTTCAAAGTATTTTCTACAGAGGTTATGATGTTAGATTACGCTTTGCCAGTAGAGGGTGCTGAAGGAGCGGTACAGGACGAAGGAGATCTGTGCCCCAGTTAGTGCGTGCTTGTGTGCCGCTCAGGGTCCTCATAGTCCTTGACCGCCGTGTGGGACCTTCTGGGACCTCCGCCGGTGTCCCACGCCCGGAGCCTGTCGCCGCAGCGCTCCGCTTCCCTCTGCACACCTGAACGAGCTCTGAGGTTTGTTTGCCGTGGCAGCCCTGGAAATGGACCCTGTGTGCCCCTGCTCCCTGCTCTGCGTGCCTCCTTGGGGCCCCACAAGCCAGAGCTTACTTGTCATCTGGCCGACTGCAGCCACGTCCGAGGCCCAGCTGTGGGCAGAGGAGCTCTGCGCAGGCTCAGAGTTAGCTCAACACATCTGAGATACGTAGTCCTCCCATGAGAGCTTCGTGTCTCTTTCCCTTACACTCCTTTAAATGCTGGTGTTTGCTGCCTATCTACTGATTGGGACCAGACCGATACACACTACAATGGCACAGAGCGCTCAAAAGCCTTGTGTCTCACTATATACAAATTCCATGACCTGGTATTTAATTGCCCATTAAACATAACTGCTCAGTTTTGTTTTTGTTTTTTTAGCTACATTTTCGCTATGCTGGGATTACTGACATGGACCATCACACCTGGCAGTATTTTCAGTTAAATACTGTGAACTATAAATTATCGTGAAAATATAGAAAGCTATTTTTATTAGTTTGGATTGAAGGAAAGCGCTTTTCAGCACTAAGAAATCCAGCTCATAAAAGAGATTAAGAGATTTGATGAACTGGGGAATTTAGCAAAACCCTGTGTCAAAATTAAATGTTTTAAAAACAGCTGGGGGTGTAGCTCAGTAGTAGGTGGCTTGCCTAGGGCCTCCTGGTTTAATCCCCAGAACACTGTGGGGGGCAGCATATACTGTACATGAACATTTTCTAAATTATAAAATGTAACTGCATTAAATTACAAGGAGATAGTATCAGTAATTACAAACACAAACAATTTGATAGAAAAATAGGTAAATGATTTTGTCTTTTTGAGACAGGGTCTTGCCATGTAGTTCAGGTTGGCCTTGAGCTCACTTTGTAGCCCAGGCTGGTCTCAAACTCACAACGATCCTAGTGCTTCAGCCTCCCCAGTGCTGGGATTACAGGTGTGCGCCACCACACCCAGGGGTAATTGATTTTAATAGGGCTCAAAGAAGAGGAAATATTAGTTGCCAATAACTACATAAGAAAGTTCCTGGACTTATAAAATAAGCAAAGCATAACTAAATCCATGAGACTTTTCAAAATAGAAAGATAGGCAATAATTTAAAATGTCAGTAATGCTCAGCACAAAGGGAAATTACACTGTATCCAGTTGGTAGAAAAACTTGGCTGTAGTTAGTTCTTATGTACAATAATTAAGCACAAAACAGTCTAAATAAACTCTACAAGGGATCAGTTGCATTATATCTGTTACTTTCAATACTTTGTGATAATATCACATCTCTTAAAAAATGAGCTCTGTAATCAGTGTGACAGAAAGATGTTTGCTATGTATTCTTTTGTAAAATGAACTGTACTGAGTTGTACAAAGGGAAACCACACAAGGGACAGCGGCCCAAGTTGTGTGTTAGCAAGCACTGGCCTGTCAAGCACAAGGTCCTGAGTTTGATTCCCAGCACCAAAAACATAAGGTGTCAAAATAGTGACAATTTCCACAGCTAGGTATAACCTTTCTGTCCTCTGAGTTTATTAAAACTCATGGCTCTTCTCTCTTTCCCCTCTCCCTTTCTTTCCACTTGATTTTGTACAGAAATTTTAGGTTCACAGCTAAATCAAGTAGAATTTACAGAGGGTTCTTATACACCTCCTGACCTCCACATTCATAGATCTCCGCAGTTATGAGCAGTACCCTCCCGCAAGGCACCTCTGTTACAACTGATGAACCTACACGGACACCTCATTGTGTCCAAAGTCCATAGTTTCCATCAGGACTCCTTCCCGCTGTGTTACCTTCTGTGGGTTTGGAGAAATGTGTTCCCCCAGTGTCATAGAAAAGACTTTCATGGCCCTAAATCTTCTCTGTGCTCAGCCTGTTTATCTCTTTCCCCTCAGCCCTGGCAACCACTCTTTACTCTTTTTAACTAATCTTTGTATTTTTTCTTATTTTCCTTGTTGATTCTAAATACATAGTTTCCTTAAGCACTGTTCCTCTCTGCTGTCTTTATATTATGGGGCTGCTAAAGTAAATTAAGGTCTAGTAAATCAAATGTTAACTATCATGTACAAGTTAAGTTTATTGCATACAATGCTTTTTATTCTGTAAGATTGCTTATGTGTACTTTTTCTTTTAAGAAGAAAGAAAGAAAAGAAAGGCAAAAACAATTTGTAGCCTGGAAACCTTGGATAGTCATACCTTTAATTTTGATGAATTCAATTTTGAGAAATCAAGAATCACTTGACAAAAGAATCAGTTTTGCAGATTTTAATTTTGAAGAATCAAGGTAGGCCCACTTCTAGATACTTAATGCTGCCAACGCTGGCTCACTATGCCCTTTCCGTATGTAATAATCTAAGTTTTGCCAAACATTCTTTTATTAAAAGGGCATTTTATTTTTATTAAAATATCCCTAAACCAGCTATAACTGCTCTGCTTTCCTATTTTGCCCCTACATTTCTGAATGTCTGCCTGGCCCTTCAACAACTTACCATTTCAATTCCATTGAAAACTAACCTTTTATGCCTCAATAATTAAACTGAGTACATCAAAAATAAAAGCAAACCAGAAGTAAAAAAAGGAATGAGAGCCTAAACCTGGGTGTCTGGACAGTTTCCTCTTTCTCAAACTTGTCTGAAAAGAGCAACCGAAAAATCCCAGTGGATGCCTGGAGGCTGCCTGCTGACCACAGCCCTCTGTGTCCCCATGTTCTCCTGTCTGAACAGAAGTGGCTCTGGGCCATTGGCATAGTCACATGGCTCTGCCTGGCAGCCCTCGTGGGCCTGTACCACCTCTTGCGCTGGTACCAGGAGAGGCAGGTGGTGAGCCACCTCCAGGACAAGTATGTCTTCATCACGGGCTGTGACTCGGGCTTCAGCAACCTGCTGGCCAGACAGCTGGACATGTGAGGCTTGAGGGTGCTGGCTGCGTGTCTGATGGAAGAAGGAGCCGAGCAGCTGAGGAAGCAGACGTCAGCACGGCTGGAGACAGTGATCCTGGACGTCACGCAGACAGACAGCATTGCTGCAGCCGCCCAGTGGGTGAAGGAGTGTGTGGGGCACAGAGTACAGTCACAAGAGTCCGTCCATTAGGCAGGCTGCTTTAACTTCAGTGTTTAGAATGGCCAGAACATGTGGTAGGTGAGAAGCCTTGGGGCCAGGAGACAGCTCAGTGGCAAAGAGAAGTCTTGAGGGTCAGATTGAGTACAGACCGGGGATGAGTTTTCATTCTATAAGGACCCACAAATACATCAGTATTCACAGAGTAAGTGAATAAATAGTTACACTTGGCACTGCCTTGATACAATCTGGCTTTCTGTATGTCTCTGTCTTTCTGTGTCTCTGTGTATACCAGCAGTGAGGAAATAGGATTTGCGTGCGTGTGTCTGTGTATGTGTTAGAACGAAAGGTAGGAAAGCAACGAGGGAACAGAAAGAGATGACTATAGTGTAGACCATCTCATTTAAATCTAGGGAAGCCTTTGAAAATCCAGAGTAAAAAAAAGTTATCTCTGATTCCCTTAACATGGGCTGTTATTCTGCTGCCCTTGTTTCATTCTGTGACTTTTTCTGAGAACAGGATGAACCTGCTTTCTCAGCCTTGCAAGATAATGAGAATGAGAAGCATTCGCACCGAGGGAGGTTTCAACCAGGCAGACAATGATTTCATGATGAACCAGTTGGTAATGGAGCAATAGATAATGAAGCCACACGTCATGACATGGTGTGCAAAGTGCTGAGAAGAGAGGAGTGAGGGGGGCCAGTGCCAGCTCGGGGCACTGTCATTGTAACAGCGGGAAAGTGGAGCAAAAGAATGGTATGCAAATAGTGTTGAAGGTTTAATGATTAAAAAGTTCCCTTCTAGCTCCACTGTGAAATAGAAAGCTAGCACATTTTGGAGAGGGAGCACAAGGGTGAAGGAAAGGGCTAAGATTTGAAGTAACGTTTGGCTTTTTGTGTGGTGTTTCTTCCCCTGCTGGGTATTGAGACTTAAAACCAGAGCCCGGCTCATGTAAGTCAAGTGCTTTACCACTGAGCTTTACCATCTCCAGTCCTTTTGATTTATTATTTTAAGGTAAGTTCTCACTAAACAGTCCAGACTGCAAGCTTACGATCCTTCAGCCTCTGCCTCCCCAGTAGCTGAGATTACAGGCACGTGTCACTATGCCTAGCTGAAGTAGCTTTTAGCTTGGTGAGAAAGGACGTTGCTTAAGAGAGAGAGTTTTTGGTGGAAGGTGTGTGAGATAGTGAGCTTTGTCTGTTTGGTTCTCTGATGTACTCCAAGCACCTAAAAGACGGTGTGGCACATCCTGGTCACTCAATAAATCTCTATGGAAGACATGAATTTCAGGTGTTGGAAATTAGTGCTGTCCATGAGTTTGTGGTGCTGCCAATAGGCTTAGTTGTGTGATTTTTATCCAAAATGGCTCAGCCACTTCCTGGAGTATGTGCCTAAAAGAGGTAGTGTCAGGAGCTTGGTAGGTAGAAATGATGAAACAATAAAATGTGAGTGTTTAGGATGATGGTTACAGAGTGTCCCATGAGTTATAACCTTCAGGGGAAGAGAATAAAGCCAAGAGGCAGACTGGAGAGAGAAAATCAAAGCATCAGAACTGGAACTGGACATTGGCAGGTGCATCAGAAAATAGGGCATCAATATCCAGGCTGGGTGTCTTAGCAACCTCTGAGAGCCATGGCCAATACCAAAGAGGTCGATCCCATGACCTTCTGTCCTTGACCACTGTCACATAAGATCAGAGAGGATTGTTCAGGGTGGGGGCCAAGTTTGTTGCTGTCACTCTGTCTTAGTAATCTTTTGGAGAATCTCCTCTGAGGAACGTGGCAAAGTTCCTATGGAGGCAGCTTCCGAAACTAGGAGTAGCTAAGAAGGAAAAGAGGGTTGTAGGGGGCACCGGGACTGGGCTTCTTCCACCTGAAGCAGTCATATGGGTTTGAGGAGCTGGAAAAGTAAACCCTGCATCTTCTACAGCCAAGGTGGGCTTCCAACACCTACCAAGTACCTGCATCAAGGAAAAAAAATCTCTCACTGTGTTCTCAGGCCATGTTCCCAATGCAGTGAGGGAAATTTCTGGTTGGGCATACACAGGGACTGCCAGGAGAGGGCACTGTGTAACTAGTGGCAGGCCAGGCATGGCGCTCCTACCTGGATCCTACTGAGGCACGAGACTAGGGAGTGGCAAAGCTCGCTGGGGAAGTAGACGTGACCTGTTAATTACAAAAGCCCAGAACACATGCACAAAACAGTTCCCAAAACTCTGCATGTGGACTTCTCACGAGAACTTAAGCAGGTTCTCAATAGGATGACCTGGACCTGATGTCAGACTAAGGATTGTGTGATACAAAAAGAAGAGACCACGCTGAGCTCTACCTCTGCATTCTTTCCAAGCAGTCTCCCCTTTTCTAGTTTTCCTTGGCCCAAACTTGCTCTGCAGAGCCGGTTTCTTTTCCTGTCTTTAAGAAATGGGAAACTTTGCTACCCTTTGCACTTGTTTTGACCAAGACAAGAAACCACAACTAGAAGGAGCCTCCAGTACCCCAAACCCAGTAACATACCCAGCAGAGCCGTCCAGGAATAGGAAAAGCTTTTGGGGCATGTTTTGTTGTTGTGTCTCTCTGAAGCCTATAGCTGAGACGGTGTTTTACCCTTCTCCTCTCTCCTAGGAAAGCTCCAATCCCTTTTCACCCCTTCTTTCCTCAGGATGGGCTTTCATCCTTCAGAAAGCATTCCCTCCTTCACTGGCACTTGTACGCAAGGCCCATTAACTACCTGACCCTATGCTGCTCTTTGCAGTAGCTACTTGAGCGGATTTATGATTCAAAGGGAGCCAATCAGTCAGGGTCTCTGTATCACTCCTCAGATCGATTCAACATTCCTGACAGCCTCGTGCCCTGCCTCCTTTGGTCAACCTTTGCCTCGCTTGCTTGCCTGAACCCTTATGTAATTTTTTCACTTAACATTTGCCACTAATACTCACCTTAGCACTCTCGTATGAGTGACACAGTTTTGGTTCTGCAACTGCTATTGCAATCACAAGCTCTTTGTGCTGGAGCCCACTCAGGGCGCGTCCAGCTGACCCTACAGGAGTGAGTGCTGACAATATCTCCGAGGACCCGAACATTCCTGCCAGCACACTCTCCCTGCCTGTGTTTTCCACGATGACTCTACACAAAAGCATAACTCTAAACTTTATTGCAGTCATGGTTTGTAGTGATTGGCTTGAAACCACTGATTCTCATGAACTCTTGTGGCATTAGCTTCCTCTTTGAGATTCACAGGCTCCCCTCAGCCCAGAAAAATCAGATAATCTTATTGCCCACTGGAGCTAGGCTTGTTCATTTCAGTTTTAGCTATAGTCCTTTAATTGTAAGAAATAGAAAGCTAATAGCTACATCCTTACGGTTCTACAAGATTTTCTGGAACACATTCCCTTTCATTCCATACAGTGATGACCAAATCCCAATCTATGGGTTTTTCTTTTGAGGCTCAATATCTTGAATCTAGAATGGACCTGGATTTGATGGAATACATAATCTTATTTTCAAGACAATACATGCTGTCTTGATTACTTTACTCTTGTTGCTGAGACAAAATACCCAACACCCAAAATAAAGAAAGGAAAGGTTTATTTAGCTTACAGTTGGTGGAGGTTTCAGTCCAAACTTGGCTGCTTCAGAGGCAGAGTAGCACATGGTAGAGGGCAAAACGTTCAGGGCAGCAGAGCACAGCACAACCAGAGAAAAAGGGAGGACTGGTTGCAAGCAGCCTCTTCTCTTCCCTTACATTGTAAACAGCCTACCCCCACCCAGGGGGCATGTACCTCTCACACAGTCTCCATGCCCTCCTCTTCCACAGGCTCAGAATGTATACAAAGTAAGCACCCCGGCTTCCTGCTGAGTCACTCAGCCAAATCTCTAGACTCCCCAAGTTGACACAATGTATCAACCATAACACATGCCTTTTATTTTTGAGACAGGGTCTTGGTATATAGTTTAGACTGACCTTGAACTCACTATATATCCCCGCTGGCCTCAAACTCACAGCAATCCTCCTGCTCAGCCTCCAGAGTGCTGGGATTACAGGTGTGTGCACCACACCAGGATAAATACTTCCTTTTAATTCTTCAAGGTCAAGGTGCTAGCAAAGGCAGCAGTGAACAGATTGTTCACATTTGTTAATATCATTTGCTTAGTAGGCTCTTTTTACTTATTTCCTAGGAAAGAAACCAGTATAAGCACATTACTTAGACATGTGGCAGTAAATGCCAATTTAATCAACTAACAGAACCCAAAGGAGAATCTTATTTTTGGCACCTAAAACAATACCTGGCACATAGCAAATCCCCAGTGTGTGTTTGTTCCATTCAGTTGAGTCTTGAGATGCAACAGAAGTGTGTTTTGATAAATATTCAACTAGGCGGAAGTATTCTTAGCTTAAATTTTAACCTGCAATTATCTTTGGGTAGTGAGATGGCTCAGAATGTATGCCTCACTTGCATACATTGGAGTGGAAAACTGAGGGAGAGGAGAGGATCCAGCAGTTTGTCACCACATCCTTACAGAACTATGGGAATATGTCACTTAACAATGTGTACATGTTTAGAAATAATGAATTGGTAGATGATTTCATGGTTGTGCAAGGGTTGTAGCATGTAATTATACAAACTAGCGTGGTTACAACATTACTAGGTGGTATATTATGGGACCACCATCATATATGTGCTGTGTTATCAGTATGATTAAGCCACAAATGACCATATTTGGCTACTGTGTCCCTATACAATGTTTTAAAAAAATTATTTTTTAAATTATGTAGTGGTTTGGGGTAAATAACAAGGGTACAGAGGAAAAAATTAAAACCACAACCATCTCACTACCCAAAGATAATTGCAGGTTAAAATTTAAGCTAAGAATACTTCCCCCTAGTTGAATATTTATCAAAGCACACTTCTGTTGCATCTCAAGACTCAACTGAATGGAACAAACACACACTGGGGATTTACTATGTGCCAGGTATTGTTTTAGGTGCCAAAAACATGGAAATAGGATGCAGTCTCTGTCTTTTCATTCTGTTATGGGTCAGATTCACTCTAATAGAAGCAAAAGCAACATGAGGTTTTGATTACCGCTGTAAATCTCCATTTTCATTTCTTTCTTATTAACAAACCAACACTGTGCTTATTGAATTTAATCCTTGCAGCCCCAAAAGTGCTGGGAAGAGGGGAAACTGCCAAATCCAGTAATATGCTTTCAAAATGAAGTAAAATACAGGATAATCAGAAAGTTACCAAATTTCATCCTTATACACTACACTCATAAGAGCTTATAGGCGTTGACGTAGGTTGACCTAATTATAAAAGTTGAGACACTACAGCTGCCTGGGGGCCCCTAGTGTTTGAGTTCTTCCAGCTTTATAGTCCCAGTAAGAAAAATTGCATTCTGTACATTTTAAGCCCAATTTGGATCGAGAAGGGCACAGTTTCTTCTCTTATACTGATATGAAGGAGGAAAAAATTAAACAAGTCAAACAGATGAGAAAAATGCTTTGTACCAGAGCTGTTTGACAGGTTCCACGCTCCAGGATCCACTGAGCTGTGTGGTGGGGTTCCCGTGTGCTGGGGCTCACGTGTGCCGGGGCAGTACCTCACGGTGCGCTCAGCGTGTGTCTCTGGAGCCAACTGCCCAAATTGTAGCCTCAGCTCTTCTCTCATTTGGTTCCTCCTCTGTAAAGGGCAGTTTGGCTTAGAACTAAAGAAATTAGGTGTTTTAAAGTAATATTTCCATCAAGTTTCCTGAGTGAACTACCCCAGTACCCTCTGGGAGTGTGAGATCCTGAGGGCCGGCGCCAGCGTCTCTCCTGGGCAGGGCAGCAGACCGTTTATCACAACCCTTTCCTTAGCCACCTTTTGCTAGACTCCAGGAAGCCCATCACCTCCTGTCAGAGGCTCCTTACTTACCTGCACTGCTGTGTGTGGAGTACAATGCATGGGGAGTGCACACATAGTATCCCAGGCTTGCTTCTCTGGGACCTGCCTTGCCCCGTGAGGATCTGGAGTGAACACCATATCTTGAGTAGAGTTACTTCTAAGATGAGTCACTCCACATTCAAATGACACTATTTCTAACCTTATTCTCAAATTCTGAGCTCATCTCCTAACCTAGATCCAACAGCTGCCTTCAGTGCTAGTGACCTAATATGTGCACATGAGTGACAGTGTGTGACTGTAGTGGTAGGCAGAAAGGAAGGAAGAGAAGAGCCTATGGTTGAGATGAGCCTAGTTAATGCTTGGTGACTATCTATTTGAGTAACTCTAAAACTTTGTGCTTATTTTGCTTGACTGGCAATGGCCAAATACATTTTTAAAAAATCAATTGTGATTAGAATGACCTTAGAACTGTGAGCATAGAGTCAGACACAAACTTAATAGACTCCAGGTGGGTGGTATATGAATATGAGAATTGTGATATTACAAAAACATGGCATAGAAAAAGAATTAAGCTTCAGTATAAGTGGAAATCATCTGTTAGCTCCAATCAGTTGGTGAAGCTACCTGGACCACCTGGACAGAGTTGCAGACTGAAATCCAAGCGGGAATTTGACGCCATGTGCTCCAATATGTGTGCCCCCCTTATCCGGCATAAGGATGTTAAAGGGAGCTTCTCACACTTGTCCTCCAACTGTGAAAAAAGTCATCCTAGATGTCTATGGTTATAAAGACTCTTATCTCAACCAAAATTTTAAGATCTACATGCAACAAGGGCTACCCTGGAGGGCAATGTTAATTATTCCCTATGAAGTGATTTTCTCTGTAGTGAGTCTGAGGGGAGATATAAAACACTTTAAAGGTGGCAAAATATACAGATGGTCAAGAAAACCAAACACCAAGTCATTTTTTTGGGTTAGGTTTGGGCATAATTTATAGCTGTATAGCATGGAGTATATGTACTTAAAACTCATGAGGGAATTTGACAAGCTAGCCATTTCACATCAAAGACTGACAGAGACACTAATTTGAATTTGTAAATGTGTGAGTATATGATTAGATTTGTGATTCTGAGTCTTTGACAAGAACAGAAATGGTTACATCTGTGCAGCAGAACTACATCATGTCGTGATAAACTCGGGAAAAACTAACAGCTGAAGAAGTTGATGAAATGCTCCGAGAAGCAGATATTGGTGGCGACAGACAAGTCACCTCTGAAGAATCCATACAGATGATGACTGCAAAATGAAGACCTGCTTTCAACTGCTTCCCCCGACCTCTAGAAGAATCAAATTGCATCTTCTACTTACCTCTTGCAAAAAAAAAAAGAGAGAGAAAAATTTCATTTATTCATTGTTTCTTTATAGCAAGACTGAATGTCAAAAGTACCTTCTGTCCATACACAAAATCTGCATGTATTGGTACATGGTCCTCTCCCTTTAAGATAAAGCTACACATCAGTTGTACAACATAAACAATGGTACAACCTTAATGATGAGGAAGCACTTAGTGGACTCCTTTAAAGTTCCATTTGCTAATGAGTAAGACACTGGGTTGACCAGTTTTCCATGCACGCAGTTTGATGATTCAGCATGGTCAAGCATTTGTATTAAAATTGAAAAATGAAAAAATGAATTCAAACCTATTCAGGTGGGTTCAAGTTTAATTTGTTGGTATAAATTGTCATGGCTGGTTTACTGAAAACAAACAGATTTAAAATTGGTTTACCTCAGGATGTAGTGCAGAGAACAGGTGAAGGATAAACTGTTGAGATGTAGCCCCATGGTAGGATGATCCTCTTGGACTCCCTGTGCTCTGACCCCTGGCGACAGTGACACAGCGTGCTGGCGTGCCCCCGTGTGTTGACTGAGAGATGTCTGCCTTGTACCATAGTGAAATTGGTGTCAGGCTGTCATGCTCCCACAAGTTTTTAAACAGAAATCTTTTACAAGGAGCCATCTTTGGACTCTGTTTTCAAAACCCTCTGAACAATGACTTGGAGCTGGCAGCATAGGCTGTGGCTGTGGCTGTGGACTTCAGAACAACCGTCAGTACCGCTGTTCAAGAAATTATAATTTACGTCCATTCCAAGTTATAAATGCTAGTCTTTTTTTTCCCAATAAAAAGACTGTTAACTTAAAAAAGAGAAAATTGTTATAAATGTAAATATAAATTTATAAACCATACTAGAAAACTTAAGATAAAATGGCTTTATATTTATATGCTGGCAATATAAAATGGCAATATTTATATGCTGTATCATTTTACTTATTTATTTATTTTTTATTTTAAAAAATAAAAGCACAAAAACATATTAACAAACAGACACAAATTAGCATAAGAAATAGTACGATCAAAACTGATTTACAGACAAGGTGACATGGACTCAACAATGGTTGTTGCTTTACCTGTTGGTATCTTCGAAGTGTATATACATGAACACAGATACAGACATGCAAAATTGGTCAGACAATCATCTCAACAACAGAAAAACACAAAAAATGAAAAAAACCAAAGACAAAAAAATAAAAAATAAGAAATAAAAAATAAAAAATACCCAACAATAGTTGCTGCTTTGCATATTGATATCTTCAAAGTGTGTGTTCAGGCTAACACATACAGACATACAAGACTGATAGAATAACCCGTCATCAATTATTCCTTAGCATTAAGTGATATAATACAATAGTAGAACCATGTTAGCCCTCCTGCACATATGTATATACATATATACATACATACATTTTTGCCTCTTTCTTGTCTCCTTTCCCTTGTCCCATCTGTTCTTTGTTTTTGAACAGATTTCCTTATGTCTCTTAGTTTATATTCCCACCCTCAGGTTCTTACGCCAGTGATACAATACATTGCCTGCACATGTACCGCTGATTTATTTCACTTATGAGTATGGACTCCAGTTTTGACCACTTGCCTACAAAGTCCCCAAAACTGTCTTTCTTTATAGCTGAATAATATTCCATTATATAAAAATGCCACAATTTTTTAATCCAGTCTTCTGTGGATGGACACTTGGGTTGCTTCCACATTTT
>PVLD010014431.1:0-52401 GCA_004027595.1 Dinomys branickii | reverse complement strand
GCCAGAAATTTGGGATGTGAACACTGATGAATTTCCTCCCTTGGAGCACTGGATTCTTTTTTTTCTTTCCCCCAAGACTGGAGCTTCAGCCCAGGCCTTCACACTGAGCTACATCCCCAGTCCCCTTTTATTGTCTTTTATTTTGAGACAGGGTCTTGCTAAATCCCTAAGTTTCCCAGGCTGGGGTTGAACTTGTGTTTCTTCTGCCTCAGCCTCCCAGAGTGCTAGGATTATAGGCTTGCACCACCAGGCCCAGCGAGGCACTGTGTTCCTAAATGTCATTTTCTACCCTGTGTCCTACCTGGAAGGGGAGGACAAAAGAGCAAAGCTGATACCCAGAAAAAGGCTTTCCTATTGTCCTGTTTTATTCTTAATGCAACTCCTCCAGGAGATTGAAAAGGATATCAGAAAATGAAAGGTATCACTTGCCCTTGGTTAGGAAAAACAATATAGTGAAAATGGCCCTACTCCTAAAATTGTCATACTGATTTAATGCAATCCTGATCAAAATTCCAATAGTGTATCTCAAAGAATTAGAGAAAACAATCCTAAAATTTATTTGGAACTAGAGGAGACTTAGTATAGCAAAGGCATTTCTAAGCGACAAAGGCAAAACAGGAGGCATCACAATCCCTGACTTGAAACTGTACTACAAAGCCATTGTGATAAAAACAGCATGGTACTAGAAAAACAAACAAACAACCAAAAAACAGGGTCATGGATCAATGGAACAGGCTAGAAGATTCAGAAACAACTGTAGACACACTCAGCCACCTTATCTTTAACGAAGGAGCCAAATGCGTTCACTGGAAGATAGCCCCTTTAATAAATGGTGCTAGAAAAACTGGACCTATATCTTTCACCATACACTAAACTAAAATCAAAATGGATCAATGATCTAAATATTAAAACAGAAACACTAAATCTGCTGGAAGATAGAATAGGTAGAACTCTTGAAGACATGGTGTAGGCAAAAACTTTATGAATAAAACCCCAATCACATAGGAACTATCACATAGAATCAACAACTGGGATCTCATCTTATTAAAAAGCTTTTGTACAGCAAGAGAAACTACTAACAGAGTGAGGAGACAACCCATAGTGTGGGAAAAAAATTTTTGCCAGCTGTTCCTCAGACAAAGGACTACTACCTAGAATATATAGATTTTTAAAAAACTAAAAAAAAATCAGACCCACAAATTTAAAGACTCAATCCAAAATAGGGATCTGAAGTGAATAGACACTTCTCAAATGAAGTAGAAACAACAAGTAAATATATAAAAAAAGGTCAACATCTCTGATCATTCAAGAGATGCAAATTAAAACAACACTGAGATTCCATCTCACTCCAGAAAGAATGGCTGTTAACAAGAAATCCAGCAATAACAAATGCTGGCAGAGTTGTGAGGAAAAAGGAACCCTTCTCTACTGTGGGTGGGAGTGTAGACTGGTACAACCACTGTGGAAATCAGTGTGGAGATTCCTCAAAAAACTAGGACTAGGGGTCCCATTGGACCCAGGTATTCCCCTTCTTGGCATCTTCCCAAAAGAATTAAAAGCATCATATCACAGCGATATACACATGCCCATGTTTATAGTAGCATAGTTGGTAATAGTTAAATCCTGGCTACAGCCTACATGCCCATCGATGGATGAATGGATAGAGATGTGGTGTTTTTATATAATGATGTACTACTCAGCCAAAAGAAGGATCATCTTCAGCTATTTCTAGATAAATGGGTGCACCTTAAGACCATACTGTTGAGTGAAATAAATCAGACACATGTAATACCACATAGTTTCTCCAGTGTGAGAACCAAAAGTGTGAAGAACCAAAATGTATAAGATACTAGAAAGTGGGAAGAAAATGTTCAAATGGGGAGAGGACCTAGGGAGGAGAAGGAAGGAAGGGAAAAGAGAAAAACAAGAAAAGAAGGGAAGAATGGAAACAAAGATTTTCTAAATAGGGGGATGGGAAAAGAAGGACTCCAGTTACATCATGTATGGGTACAAATTCCCTCTAATGAATGGGATCATTGTGTACACCTAAAATGTACTGAAAAACGTAATTAATTTCTAAAGAGGTAACAAATAGTCTGGCTATCATCCAAGAGTCAGAGAACACAGTGCTTTTGATTTGCTTTTTCTCAGGGGCATAGGGAAGAACAACCCAAGCGTCCCTGAAGTCAGTAGCCAACGGCTCTGTTAAACTAAGTGCGCACTGAAACTTGCAAACAAGATTGCCCTCTGCAGTAGTCAGCATTTAGTCAGGAAAAAAAATTTCAAGCAGAAAGATTCCATACTGAAGAATTTTAAGGTGTTTACTCAATCATAGGAAGGCTCCAGGAGCAGAGGTGGAGGGACTGTCCCTGCACTACTGGATTCAAGATAATTTTTTTTTGAGACAAGGTCCCGCTGTGTAGTTCAGGCTGGCCTTGAACTCATACAGCCCAGGCTGGTCTCAAACTCTTGGTGATTCTCCTGTCTCAGCCTCCTGAATGCGGGAATTTCAGGTATGCACCACCATGTCCAGAGAGCTACTGGATTTGAAACACACAGCTTTTGCTGCTATCCAGATATTAGGAAGCCACCACTTTGCTACCACAATCGCTAATCCCAACAGGAAGGTGGGGGCTGAACACACAGGTGTGGAGTCTGGCCCTCCGAAGATGCACTTGTGTCTGCCCCTGTCTGCCAGTACCAGAGCAGCAGGGAAATAGCGTCTGTCTTACTTCTGGTTTCCAAAATATCACACACGTGCACCTCCTTGTTGACATTCAAACTGCATCTAGAAAATTTTAGTGCAAGAGTCTAGGTAATATAGTTTTTAGCTTTCCAGCCCTTAAGATGTGAGTGGAATTCTAACAGAGGATGGAAATGGATACTGAGTTTCTGGCATATCTTCTAAGTATTCATCTACACACGTGATGTGTTTTAGAGACAAGGGTCACAGGCTCTCCTTCAAGATACTGAATGCCTTTCAAGGCATCGTGCTTTTGCTGCTGCTAGATCAAAAATGTAAACAGATCTCAGAAAAAGGATGAATTAGTCAGAGGGCTGATATTTGTCAGTGGAAGTGCATCCTAAGAGGCTCAAGAGAAACAAATGTGGGTATCTAAGCAATGTATACAGAAGACATGCTTGGTTTTTTTTTGGTGCTGGGGAACTCACCCATGGCCTTGCACATGCTAAGCAAGTGCTCCACCCCTGAGCTGCATCCCCAGCCCTAGAACAAGCATGATCACTTCAGTCTGGGCTTTTTTGGTCACAAGCCTTAGATATCCAGTCAAAGCAGCTGATGCAAAAGAGGAGACCGGCTGCACAATCATTAGGATGGCTAGTATCAGAAAAAATAGCAAGTAGCGGGTGTTGACTAGGATGTGAAAAAATTGGAGCACTTTTGAACTGTTGTTGGGATTGTAAAGTGGTATACCTCTGTGGCAACGTCTCAAAGAATTAAAAATAGAATTCTCATAGGATTCAGAAAACCTCCTTCTAAGTAGATACCCAAAAGAATTGAAAAGAGGACCTTGGAAACATCCACACAACCACACACATACCATGTTTAGAGAGGCATTATGGACAATAGTGGCCAAGGTGGAAGCAACCTAAGTGTCCCCCAACAATGAATGGCTCAAATGTGGCTTCCCTGTACAAGAGTACTGTTCAGTCTCACAAAGGAAAGCCATTCCACTAGGTACTACAAATGCACATGCACCTTCAGGACAGTGTGCTAAGTGAAACATGCCAGTCACAAAAGACCATCTGGTATGATTCCAGTTACATAAGTATCCTGAGTAGTCACTTTCATAGGGACACAAAGAATAATAGTTGCCAGGGCTAGGGGCATGGGAGAGTGAGGGATTACTGCTTAGAGGGTACAGAGTTTCAGGTTTGTGGGGTGAAAGAGTTCCCGGATGAAAGATGACAGCAGCTACCTAACACTGCGAGTGAACCTAATGCCACAGAGCTGTACACTTGAAAGGGCCAAGATGGTAAAATTCATATTATTTATATTCTACTATGAGTACGGTAAAAATTTTTTTTTAAAAAAAAGAGGAGGTTGAGTTACATGAATTCTTGGGCACCACATATATTTCTAAGTCTCAGAAGGTAGTTGGGTCTTTCCAGGGATGAGAAGCGGGAATTTCAAGGCTGGTAGGAACTGCAAACCCTGCTGCTTTTTCCTGTCTGGCTCTAGGTGTTGACTTCATGTACTCTTTTGGAAGCTCATTCTCTCCCTGCCCCTGAGTAGGTGGCAAAAGACGGTAACGATCAGGTCTCCCTGTCCAAGTGTGTAAGAGAATTGCTGACACCTTTGGACCCCAAGTCCAAATGTCTAGGATAGAGAAGCCCATTGGCCCAGGCTGGGTCATGTGAGCACCCCTGGTTCAGTCAGCCAGCATGGTGGCTCCTAAAATACAGACCAGACTGTAGAGGCCACTAGAGGGGGCAGGGAGCTGTCATAAATGACAAGGTGCAGCTCATGAAGTCACCCTCAAAGATGGCTTATGACAGTGCCTTGATAGACTAACAGAAATATCCAACCTGCCCAGGGGTCAGTTTCAGCTGTGCAAATGGTACAATGCACCCTGGTGCACTAAGTCTTTGCTCTGATCCTGTACTCACCAAGTTGATGCTGAACAAGCAGCAGTTCCCTGTCACTCACATGAATATGCAGGCCAACGTGAATACACAGCACATACACATCCATCTCACTGCAGATCAGCAAACTGCTACTCTCAACACTAAGATCTTAGAAGTTTATTGCCTTGGGGCTACTGTCACCTCCTTGGATTCACTATGGAACACTGGCAGGAATGGGCTTCCTGGCCAGAAGCTGAGGACTGACTTCCGCTCAGCAGTGAACCTATGGAAGAGACGTCTCTTAAGGTGTTTTGGAAGACAGTCCTTGGCAAGGGAGCCACAACATAGGCCTTTCTTTAGAGACTTCCACACTCACTGAAGACATGTTTTATAAACATAAGATTCTCCAAACATAAATTTAAACCACATACAATTTTTTTTTTGTACCTGGAATCAAACTCACAACCTCATGTTTGCCAGGCAGGCGCTGTGCCACTGAGCTATATCCCTGGTCCCCACATACAAATAATTCTTAGCAATAGTCCAAGGATCAGAGGGGATTCTTAACTCTTTTTACCATGAAATATAACACAGAAATGAACATACAAGCTGGGTGTGGTAGTACACACCTGTAATCCCAGCACTCAGGAGGCTGAGGCAAAAGGATCACCGTGAGTTTGAGGCCAGCCTGGGCTACACAGTGAGACCCTGTCTCAAAAAACCAGAGAGAGAGACAGAGAGAGAGAGAGAGAGAGACAGACAGAGAGAGAGAGAGAGAGACAGACAGACAGACAGAGAGAGAGAGAGAGAGAGAGACAGAGAGACAGAGAGACACAGAGAGAGAGAGAGAGAGAACATCAATGTTAAGAATATGGATAATAATAAAATGAACACTATCATGGCAATCGCCACATAAATTAACAAATGACAGGCTGGAAGGAGGATTGCAAGTTGGGGGCCAGCCTGGGCAACTTGGTGCTACCCTGTCTCAAAATTAAAAAATAAAAATGAAAAGAGCTGGGTTGATATTCAGTATCCCCTGGGTTCAATCTTCAGTAGGGGGAGGAAGGGAAGGCAAGCAAAAGGAAAGGAAGGGATCACAGCAAAGACTTAGTGGACGAGGGAGCATTGTACCATTTCCACAGCTGAAACAGACCCCTGGGCAGGTTGGATATTTCTGTCAGCCTGACAAGGCACTGTCACAAGCCATATTTGGGGGTGATTGTATATAGTGCCTTTCTTCTCTTTCTTTTTTTTTTCTTTCTTTCTTTCTTTCTTTCTTTCAGGCTGGTCTCGAACTCAGTGATCGTCCTACCTCAGTCTCCCTAGTGCTGGGATTACAGGCATGCACCATCACATCTAGTTATAGTGGGGTTTTTTTTCTGTTTTTGCATTTGTATATATAGAATTATACTGTTTGTTTCCTATATTGTATTACATATAACTACATAGAATATTTGTTTATTCATTTTCATTGTTGTATAATATCCCATTATACAAAATATACTAAATTTATTATCTAGTCTATTGTTACTGGACATTTAAATTGCTTACAGTTTTTGGCTGTCATGAACAATGCCATTAGGAACTTTTTTTTCCTTTTTGTGAGACAGGGTCTTTTTATGCAGTTCAGGCTGGCCTTGAACTCACTATGTAGTCCAGGCTGGCTCAAAATCACAGTGATCCTTCTGCCTCAGCCTTCTGAGTGCTGGGTTTAGAGACTGTTGGGAACATTCTTGTACATGTATTCTGGCACATGTAAATACATATTACCAAAACATTTACTCCAAGCATCATAGCTACTGACTCATAGGGTATGGCTATTGTGGTAGATTGACAACTGGTGGTCAACTTTTAACAACCAGCTGAACTGAATCAGCGTTCAGTTCACCTGAAGGCCCACCTGAGGACTGCTGCTAATAGCATCAAAGGAGAACTAGATGGGAAGATGATGTGCTGTTGATCCTCCAGAAGATTGTCGCGCTGGCTCTCCTGATATGAACTCAGCTGTTCTCAGCATCAGAGGAGCTTCAGTCCTCGCTGTCACTGAGGATGGCTGTGGTTCTCTCTGGGGGAGCTCTGGTCCTTATTTTGAGCACCGCTTCCTGGCTCCAGTGCAGAGCCCTCAGCCTGCCAGCACAGATCCTTCATCCCGCTGGTGCAGACTTTCTGGCTTCCACCACTGACCTTTGGGCCTTCCCAGTGCGGGTCCATGATACAAACTTGCATGAAACATTGCTGTGGGCTCTGATTCTTCAGCTGGACGCATGGAGTACATGGCCATGGGCTCTAGGTCCTCATCTGGACTTGTACAGGACATTGCTGTGGGACCCAGGCCCTCAGCTGGATTCTTTGGGTCTCTATTCACAGATCTCTCGCACTCTTTTGCATTTGCCTCTTTTGGGTGAATATTATAAAATAATCCTACAAATTATGTCTCCTGTATTAACTCCTTTCCCTTGCAAACTCTGACTACAACAGATATCTATTTTTTTTTTTTTGGTACCAGGAAGCAAACTCAGGAGTTTGTGCTTGCCAGGGAGGCACCGTGCCATTGACCTACATCCCCAGCTACAACAGAGATCTTTGACTCTATTAGGCAATATTCTATGATATCACTACATCAATTTGTACTCCTACTAGCATGGTAGCAAAGTTTCAGATGACTCGATCCTTGCTTACAGCTCTCAGGCTTCTTAACTTTGCTGATAGAATGCACTGGTGTGTTGTGTCTCACGGTTTCAGATTTGCATTTCCTTAAGTAACAATGAGATTGAGCAGCTTTTGTTTTTTATGGGGTTTGTTTTTGTTTTTTTGTTTTTCTGAGACAAGGTCTCATTATGTAGTCCAGGCTGGCCTTGAGTTCACAGTGATCCTCCTGCCTCGGCCTCCCCAGTGCTGGAATCACAGGCATGCACAACCACTATCGCTGATTTTTGGTCAAGGTTTTATAAAATGCCCCTCTATGGAATTTATGCAATATTTTCCTCATGATTAGACAGGAGCTATGGGTGGGTTTCAGGGAGGAAGAGCACAGAGGTGACATGTCACTTTTATCACATCACATCAAGGGTGTCTTCTATCAATGTGGCTTGTGTATTGATGATGGCCTTGGTACCTGTCTGTCAGGTTTCTTCTGCATTGTAAAGCTACTTACCCTTCTTCTTCCCCTTCCCATACTACATATTCCTACGTCTTGTGAGGGTAGATTTTCATCTAGTATTGGTTAAAAAAAAACCTACATCAATAAAAGAATTAGATATAAGTTCAGAAGGAGAAAGAGTCACTGCATTGGAAAGGAAGGGAAATGGGCAAACTAAATCACTTTCCTGGGAAAAGGGAGAGAGATGAGGAGAGAGCTGCCTTGCCAGAGCAAGGCAGGGGTCCAGGGCCAGAGCCAGGGGATCTTTGCCCTCAGCCTCTTTATTACACCCTGGCTTCACCCAGAGCCTGCTGCTGGAATTCACCCTGGAAGGAGGCAGTTAGGAAAGTCACAGAGTCCCATGCTCTTTGAAGTCTTGTGTCTAAACTGCTAGCTTTGAAGCTGAAGAGCCCAGAAGTTGAGGCCTTTATTTCCTGTCTCTCCTCTGAAAGCCAGCCCTTCCTCAGGGTCACAGGCTGGGCTACAGTCCTTGCTAGCTGGGCTGCGGGGACCGGGTGGGGGCGGCTTGATGAGGAGGGGGCTTCTTTCAAGCTATCATATAGGTCATTACTGCAAATACTTTTTTTTGAGACAGGATCTCACTCTGTAGTCTAGGCCGGCATTGAACAACCTATGCAGCTCAGGCTGGTCTCAAATTTGCAGCGATCCTCTTGCCTCTGACACGGCAAATATTTTTCGACTACATATTCACCTCTGAGTACGTTAATGGAAAAGTGAATAGCACATCAATCACCAGACGTTTCCTGAGCGCTAAAGACTGAATCAGAGGGCTGCACTGAGAAGGCGGAACTGCCAACGACTCACAGTGGGACTTTCAGGACCGATGCCTTTCTATGGGCTTCTCTATCAGTCCTTGCGGCACAGTGGCTTCCTAAAGCGTTTATCTTGCTGAGTTCCAAGACTATAAGGAGCAGCCTCTTTGAGACCTCAGCTGAAAAGGGGCCTGAGATGCACAGGCTAAGCTATTTGCCCTTAGCCCCCAAAAGAATGGTATTTTTCAAAACTGTAACAGAGATCAGCCAGGCATAGTGGCACACATCTGCAATCCCAGCACTTGGGAAGCTGAGGCAGAAGGATTGATGTGAGTTCAAGGCCAGCCTGCACTCCATAGTGAAACCCTATCTCAAAAAGATGAAAGAGAAAGAAAGAAAGAAAGAAAGAAAGAAAGAAAGAAAGAAAGAAAGAAAGAAAGAAGGAAAAGAGAGAGAGAGAGATCATGGCTGCTTATGGTGGTGTACATCTGTAGTCCCAGCACTCAGGAGGCTGAAACAGGAGGATCTCTGCAAATTCGAGACCAGCCTGGGCTACAAAATGAGTTCAAGTCCAGCCTGAACTACAGTCTATCTCAAAAAAAAAAAAAAAAAGCAGAGATCATGAAATTATGAGGTTTTCTTACAGAACAGAGACTTGTTTCATAATCCAGTCTATTTTGTAATACTATTGCTCTTTCTCAAATTAAAATAACAACGTCCTAGAACTCTTTTTCAGATCATAAAAATTCACTCCTTTCTGTTTCTTTAGGCTGAATGAAATTGAAGTTGCGCTCCACTTTTCTCTGATTGTGCTCTCAAATAAGGTTAGTGTAGATAAGCTCTTCCATGGTCTCGGTTCAAAACTGTCCTAGGGTATGCAGCAAGATGGACAGGGAATAAAACTTTCACTCGTGTGCACAGAACCAAATTCATTATGCCTAAAAATTATTTTTTTAATTAAAATTTTCAAGCCAGTCATGATAGAGTTGATGCTTTGGAAATTAGTGGCTTTAGACATTTTGGTTCCAATAATGTCACATTTCTAATAGGAAGCTGTCTCTACACCCTTTCAGATGTCTTTAAAATCACATCTGTGCAAATTCTCTGCTGGAAAAAAGCAAATTTGAGAGGGAAGAGTTTCAGCCACCTTCAGTGACTCCTCATTTTCAACCAGATGAAGCTTTCTGTACAATTTAAGACCCTTAAGAAGTATGTCCTAACTTAGTTTTTAGTTCTGTCTCCCTCCTCCACATTTTGTCAAGTTAAACAGTTAATACTCAATCTGAGGAGGCTTTCTCTTTTCCGTAATTTAGGGGCTTTTTGTTTCTGTCGGTTTGGTTGGGTTTTGTTATTATTGTTGTTTGAGACAAGGTCTTGCTTCATAATGCAGGCTGGCCTTAAACTCACTGTGTTGCCCAGATTGACCTCAAACAGGTGGCGACCCTCCTGCCTCAGCCTCCTGAATGCTAGAATTACAGGCCACCATGCCCAGCCCATACTTTAGTTTTTAATACCTAAAACAATCTCCCCGCCTCCTCTCTTTGTGTTTTTCAAAGTCAGCTGGGGAAACATTTTCTAACCACAGAGGGTGCACTGTTGCCCCTTGTAGCCGGCTCCTACACCGAAAACTGCGCGCTCTAGGAAAGGAGGATCCTGCTCTAATTACCAGTTCTAGCCCTCCTACATCCTCACAAAACCCCTTTCCCAGGTTGGAAACAGGAATGGGTGAAGTAATTCGTGTTGTCTCTTCATTCCTTGTGGATCGGAACGTGTTTAGGGGCAGGGTTGGCAGATTTATCAAATCAAACTACAGTTCGCCCAGTTGTATTTGACTTTTAGATAAACAAATACTTATTTTACTGTATGTCCCATAAAATATTCGGGACATGCTAACAATTATGCATTGTCTACCCGAAATTCAAATCCAACTGGGAGTTCTGTGTTTTAGTTGACACCCCTACTTGGTGGGTAAGGGCTCCCCAAAGACCTGGCTCCGTCCCCGCGGCGCTCAACACCTGTGTACTGGCTTGAGCGAAACTTGAACCAGCCTCGCAGCTTCCGCAGTTGGTGTTCGCAGCGGGCGGAGGCACTCGACCCGGAAAGATAGACACTCCCATTGGAGACCGTCACCGGAGACTGGACCGAGGGTCCGAACGTAGGCGGGCAGCCTCACCTCGCCGGCTGCCAGGACCCCGGACAGGTTCTGTATTCCCTCTGACCAACTGCCCTACCCTTCTCGTGACCAGTCTTCTTGACAGGGACCGCCCGGCTCTTCTATCGCTCCCATTGGTAGGCCACCCCATCAATCACCGTTTGCTCCGCCCAAAAGGTGAAGCTTTCGAGACTACGTCTCTCCCGTGGACCAAGGCGTAGCTTCCGATTGGTTGAGAAGGCGAGGTGACGTGAGTGGAGCGACGAAGGGGCGGGCTCTGGGAGTCAGAACTACCCGGAACGCGTCATCCCTTCATGCTCTGGTGGCCGTTTGGGTCCGTACGTTGCTGTCGGTGTGGCCCTGCAGTGCTACAGCCTCCGCGGCACCATGGCTGTGCTTGTCGTGCTGCTGTCCTTGTTGGCGGCGGGTGAGAAGCGAGGGCGGGCAGGGGGCGCGCCCGGGAGGCCCTGCATCGCGGGAGTCGGTGATCGCGGGAGGCTGCGGGTGGGCGGCAGCGGATGGGGGCACTGGGGCGGGTGCCGCAGTGCAGGCGGCAGGGGCGGCTCCGCTCAGCGTCCTCCTCTGGGCCCTTCCGGGGTCCGCTTGCGGCGGCGCGGCCGCTCGGGCTCCCGGCCTGGAACCGGGCTGCGTGGAGGCTCCCGAGTCGGCCCCCGCGTCTTTGAGCAAGGCGCCGCGGTTCTCCTGTCAGCCCGGCCTCCTCTTCCGGCTCGGGAGGCCTGCGGAGGAGTGGGTGCGTTTCGCAATCGACTGCTGGGCCGCAACCGCCTAGTTAGCGGCCCCCAGCAGCTACCTTTGCTCGCTCGCTTTCATTTGCACTCGTGTGTCTTCGTTTCTAGCGACGGTCGTCAGGAAACGAGTGAGATCTCCGTATTCGTTTCGGGATGCAAAAGTTGAGATGGGGTCGTTTTGTATGATTATTTCTTCAGGTGAATGAATACCAAGCACCTTTCAATCGTTGGTCGCAGTTCCCGGTTTTCAGGCATTAGAAACTAGGCTGAGTCACGTCCTTAGGGTCACATGCCAAGTCAGTGGTGGCTTTCGGAGAGGAGCCCGGCGTCGCTGGCGTCGAGCAGAGGAGTGGGAGTCGGCGCTCATTGTCACGGGGCCTCGTCTTCGTGCTTCTGTAGCGGTCAAGCCTGCATGCACTGCCCAGCACTGCACGGGCAGTGAGTAGGAAAGCCGGAGGGAAATTGGGAGTGGGCCTTTTCCGTGCGAGGCGAGCGCCGCTGGGGGTGAGGCTGAGGGTGCGGACCTTAGGGGGCAAGAGGCCACGTTGAGAACAACTTGGAGGAAAGGGGGCTCCAACCCCAGGTTCGTCAGTTTAAAACCAGTGGGAGGCCAGATCTGTGCTATGGGAGGTGGATTAATTCTGCAGGAGGTGTAGACCGGGGTGGTCTTGAAATCTGTAGTTCTCCTCCCTCCCTGGAAGTGCCGGAGTGTTTATGACAGTGTTTATTTCCATGCATCTAAAGTTTTAGGGTTCTTTCTTTCCTTTCTGTTGCTGGCTCTGGAATGGTCCATTCTGATCTAGCTAGATACCCTGGAATTTTTTATTTTATCCAGTTTTTTAATTTAAAAACTTCCCTTTCGTGATATGTTTTAACTGAACATCTGCTGAAATTCCATGCTTTGGTGACATTATTTTGATTCAGTGAGGTTCAGGTTTGGGGTTTGAGATAAAATCATTGTTTCTGTCCAGGAACTGAACATACTTTGTTACTGGAATGATCTGGTTCACACAGACCAAGAACCTAAGCTTCTGCATTGTTGGGTCTTGTCAGATGAAGTTAAATTATTATTTTCCACAGTGACTAAGTGTGACTTAATGGAAACCATCTTTAAGCCCTCCAACTTCTCTATTTAAAGCAGTGCTACTGAACTAGAGACAGTTATGCATACCATACCACGAGGAGTGTTTGAAAAGAAAAATTAATGTATTTAGCCTGGAGAGGAAAGGCCAAGAGGGAACACACAGAATGTGAAGGGTTGTCATGTGGAAGAGGTCACTGATGCCGAGAAGACAAAAGTGAGACCAGTTTTTTAATTGATTACTTCTATTCGCCATTCATAGACGATCATAGCATGGTATGGAGGTGTTCTCAGAGAGGATACTTGGGCTGAGGGAAATTTTCCCCCAGCGAGGTATCTCACAGGGCAAATAGGTGAAAGGTTGGTGTGCGAAGAAAAGGCATTTTAGACTGAATAGCATGGGGAAGCGCACAGAGAAAAGAGTGCAAAGGAGCAACTAGTTTGTTGGGGCCAGAATGTACAGGGATTAAGTTGGAGAGATCCCAAGAATAGGGTCCGTGTGGTGCCTGAGATCTTAGGGTTTGATTTGCCTGGAAGGCTTTGGGTGGTGAGCGAAGGTGTTTAAGCACAAGGGTGACCGAGCAGATCTGTATTTTAATAAGGTGAAAGTGGGATCACAGAGTGTGTAACGGTCCGGAAAGCCACCAGCCCTAGCAAACTTAGTGAGAGACCTAGGGGTTCAGGAGATAAGAAGAACAGGATTTAGTTGGTTAATTAGCTGTGGCACTGCAGAAGGATTTAAAAACTGACCAGAGCAGCAGGAGAGAAGGTCGCATCATCCTTGGAGACAGAGAATTCAGCAGAAGCGTATGGAAAGATGGTGACTCTGGTTTCAAATCTGCTGTGTTTGAAGGGCTGGTGGGACTTAAAGAAAATGTCAGCAGATTGTTGAGCACATAGGTTAAGGTTCAAGGGAGATCTAGGCTGGAAATAAAAACCTGGGACCCATCAGTGTGGTTTTGATGGTTGTAGCAGGATTCTTCTCTAAAGGTACATAGGGGCTGGTAGCTGGTAGAGACTGATAGGACCACAAGAGTTCTTTTCTTTTTGTGGTCTTGATTTTATTTTAGTTTTAGTTTTTTGAGACAGAGTGTCACTATGTAGTTCATGCTGACCTTGAACTCATTATAGCCCAAGCTGGCCTCGAACTTGCAGCGATTTTCCTGTCTCAGCCTCCCATGTGCTGGGATTATAGGGATTACAGCCTCCCATGTGCTAGGATCACATGTGGCTATGTGATCTAAATTATAGAATGGGCACGTCCTGAGGTTGTTTTTGTAACAGCTGAAGTAAAAAAGCCTATTGAGAGGGGAAAATTGGTAGTTGGAAGTGTGACTTCACTCACACATTAACTCAGTATGTATTTATTGAGCACCAGTGTGTCAGGCACTGATCTCAGCCCTTTAGATAGGATGTAAACAAGACACTGAAATTCCTGCCTTTGAGAGGTTGAGGGAGGAGGATTGCCATGAGTTCGAGGCCAGCCTGAACTACACACAGGGAGAGCTGTCTCAAAAACCAAAACAAAAAACCCTGAAATTCCTACTTTCATGGAACTTACCCAGAGCCAGTTTTTTATGTTCACCATCATAAATCACCTGTCTCTTGGTGTGTTGTCTGTTGTTGAACAGTGACTTAAGCATTGAAAGAATAATTTCATAGGTGAGTGAGTGCAGGTTCCTGAAAGGCTGAATTGGGATTTCTGTCGGCTAGAGGGAGGCATCCCTGCCCACTGGTCTGGAGGGAAGGAGATGTGGGGAGGGGCTTGTGCAGATACCTTTGTGGTGGGGAGAGGGGAGGCAGCTGTTAGCTTGGGGAGTTTCTCGGCTTCTCTGCAGCCAGGCGGGTCATTTGGTGGGACTCAGTGGAGGCATGCTAGCCTAGAAAGATGTGAGTTAGGAAGCTCCTTTCAGTTCAGTACAAGGAAAACCTTTTCACAGCAGAATATTGGGACAATGGGGCTGATTTCTGGCAAACAGTGCTTGTAAACTGAGGTGGCATCCCTGTCCCTCATCCCGGGTAGTGCTCAAGTAGAGGACAGGCGGCTTTGTGCCGGTTGACCCATAGATGTGATGCATCCAGTGAGCAGAAGTTTGGACAAGGTGACCTCCACCCAGGAGCCCATGACTAAGGGTCTCTAAAGCGCTGGGCTCCACAAGGAGCCTTGCAGTTAGTGGGCATTGACCAAGGACAAGGGTGAGGCAGAGTTACATAGTACAGCTATGCTGGGGGGGAGTGAGTAGGGCAACATGGGTAACAAAAGCATCTTCACCGCCAAGTGGAGTTCCTAAAAGGGTGCAGCACTTGGTGAGTGTGGGTCTTGTGTTGCCCGTTCTCCTTAGAAATTACAGTACCACTGCCTTAGTGAACTGAGATGTCTGTCTTCTGCTGAAACAGTTTGGAACTTCTTGCTCTGGTGACTGCTGAATTGAAACTCAGTCTGTCACGTTATATCAGCACCATCCTAAGGCCTTTTGTTTACTATCAGTACTGTAATAGCAAAACATTTACTGTTGCTTCCAGCTTTACTCCCGTGCCCTGTAAATGGTACTTTCTTAGTTCAAGGGAATGACACTGATGCTTTACTACAGTCTCATTTTCCCATACTGGGCATGGCCAAGATTTGTTTCCATTAGCCACTCATCCCTGGGTAAGCAAGACATTGCTAGGTTAATACCAGTGGGTGAAGGAAAGCCAGTGCCTTATCCTTAGCCTGGGAGGACTTAGAAGAGTTCTATCTGTCTGTCTGTCTGTCTGTCGTCTTTTTTTGTGTTTTTGAGACAGGGTCTTGCTATACAGTTCAGGCTGGCCTCAAACTCATGTTGATCCTTCTGCCTCAGCCCCTCTGCTGGGATTACAAACATACACCACCACATCGTGCTCATTTTTATCCTTCACTGTTTAATCCCAGACATAATAATACTCTTAGACTAGTTGACTTCATCATTAGAGAGTATCTTTTCTTATCCTTCCAGTGTGTCAGCTGAAAATATTATTTCCTGGGCTTTGTTTCTGAAATCTGAATGATTTTATAGTCTGGCTGGTGTAACACACACACACACCTGTTTGACAATCCTCATTTTACTAGGTTTGCTTGTGGGGTATAAGGAAAAGATGTGATCTAGCCTAAGATACATTAATCTGCTAAAGTCCTATGGTGAAGTACTAGGAACTTTATGAATTTGCATTTTGTACAGAGGGTTGATGGAAGAAATAATTTAAAATTCCAAGTTTCTTCAGTTTTAGTTTGTGCCAGGGCATTTTTGGTGTTTGTTTTTTTAAATTGTGGAGAAACAACACTGGTTTCTGATTCTTGCCAAATTGCTACATGTTCTTGTTAAGGGTCATCTATAAAAGATCTCTAGATCATTAGGAAAATCCTGTTTCATAGTTGCATCTCTATTTCAGCAGAATATATAGATGTAAATTCTTAGAATGATACTTTGAAAAGGAACTTGTTGGTAGGGCTGGGAATGTAGCTCAGTGGTAGTGTGTGTGCCTATGTGCATGACCTTGAGTTCAACCCAAAGGGCCCGCCCATCTATTGATGTTTAGCATTCAGTATTTTGTTCCATTATAATTTAGTGTGCTAAGACAGTGGAGAATGAGGAAATGTGTTATATATCATAATCTTCAAGATGAGTACAAAAGACTTATGAAGCTGATACTTCATTTACTAATAATCTGTTTTCTTCTCAGGTGTTTTGGGGAATGAGTTTAGCATATTAAGGTCACCAGGGTCTGTGGTCTTCCGAAATGGAAATTGGCCTATACCAGGAGAGCGAATCCCAGATGTGGCTGCATTGACCATGGGCTTCTCTGTTAAAGAAGTATGTGTATATATATATATATATTTTTTTTTTAAATGTTTGGCACTACTTTTTTTCTTCAGATTTTATTGGTACATTTTAGATATACATAATGATCACAGAGAATTTCTACCTGTACGTGATATAACTTGATTCTTTTTTTCCCATTTTTTTGGAGCTACTTCTGTTTTTTGTTCTTTTTGTATGTGTGTGAAAATTGGTCTTACTATATACTTCAGGCTGGCCTCAAACTCATAGCAATCCTGCCTTAGCCTCCCAAATACTGGGATTACAGGCATGCACTACCATATCTGGCTAAAGATATATTTGTTAATTTCTGAAAAGAACCCAAGAAAGCAACAAACAAATGTAGGTGTATCTGCCACAGATTCCAAAAGTTAAAAAGCTCATTTGTAGTTGGGGAGATTTTGGATAACTGCTTCACGCTTATCTTCTGAAACTAAATCATTGTATATCATTAACTATATGTTCAGATTCTTTCTATTTAAGAGACTACATCTGTCCTATTTTGTTTTTAAAATGTTTAAAATATATTTTAATTTTTAATTTATATATAGTAAATATACATATATATAAACATACTGTTATTAATAGGACATATCATATTTTCCATGCAGGTGATAGATTTGCTGATAATGATAAAATGTCTGTGCATCCTGTCTGCAGTTAGAAAAATAATGTGCTCGGTGGTAGTGGGTCACTGGCAGCCTATGACCTCAGCTTCCTAGAATAAACCTGTAACCAGTTGTAACTGGCCGCTGGTGTGATTGTAGCACAGGGTCCTAGATCCAGTCAGTCCAGATCTGAAGCTCAGGGCTTGAAAGCAAGGAGATGCAGCTTGCTTTGTCTTACTCTCATTACCTCCTCCCACTTTATAAGTGTGATTTTGACGTGGTCTCTAGAGCTCATGGGTCACCAACATGCACTTCCTTTCTAGCCCCTCCGTGCCCCCGAGCTCTGCATGGGAATTGTTTGACTGCTGGGCCTAAGGGTGGAGTCCTGAACTCTTTGCTGTCTCTTTGGGCAGCAAAGTGAACAAGGCTTCTCCTTTACATTTAGGGTTGAAATTTGTACCTAGTTCTTTAGAACCTTTCTTTTTGTTTTGTTCCACTTTTTGCAGAGCTGGGGGTGGAACCGTGGGTCTCATGAAGCTAGGCAAATGTACCCGTGAGCGCTCTATATTCCTGGGCCTACAATTTTAAATTTGACTACAAGTGGCTGTAAAAATAACCTTTACAAATAACTATAAGTAAACTAATATGCATTAACTTTTAGTAAGAATTTTATTTATAAAGTGCTAAATCTAAAGAGAATGTTTGAACTACGGTCTTGCTATACCATGTGAAAGATGAAAGGGATGCTGCACATGAGGACAAGAAAATCTCCATGGCTGTCTGAAGAAGAAGCCATTCTGCAGCCGAGAATTTCAGAAAGGCCTGTGTTCTGTATACATCCTCACTTTTTCCACCGCAGTTTTGAGATGACTTACTATTAGATTTTGTTTCACATATTTAAAATTTTAAAATGAAGAAGGTAGAAGCCAGCATCTTTGATGAGGAGATTACATCTACCGCCTTAAGTACAGTACCTGTCCCTGTGAGTTTTCCTGGCCAGTGTCATCCCCAGGCCCCTTAACTGCTTATTACGTGTTACTGGGGAGATGGTTTCCCGAGTCGATAATTAAACACTGTTCTTTGTTTTTCAGAATTAGGACTTACCTTTCTTTTTTTTTTTTAACCATCAGGACCTTTCTTGGCCAGGACTTGCAGTGGGTAATTTATTCCATCGTCCCAGGGCTACCATTATGGTGTTGGTAAAGGGAGTTGACAAACTGGCTCTACCTCCAGGCCATATCATCTCATATCCTTTGGAGAATGTGAGTATTTCTTATTGTAAAGAATAAAGGTAAACTTCTTTGTTGTCAGTGTTGCGGATCAAACCCAGGGCCTGGATGAATGCCAGCTGAGTTACACATCCAACTGAAAGGGATGCACTTTTCATTTTCTTTTCTCAGCTAACATAAATTGCATTCTCACTATACTTCTCATGTCTTCTTTTGGAAGCACACTAGTTGTAAATGTATTAAACTTAGCCTGTCTCCATAAGAATACTTTCTCGGATAAGAGTAGAGAAATTACCCCACTCAAAGAGTTGGTAGCTCTTCTGAGGGGAAAAGTCGCTAGAAGAACCAGCTGAGGATGTTTCCTACTGTATCTTCCTAGGCGTCATCTTGTTTCCTTCCCTAAGCATTTTCCCTCTGACACCAGAGGCCATTTGCTGGCCTGCTGTCTCCTGGTCAGTCTTTCAGACAGTATGGGAGGGGCTTTACCAGCACGGCAAGCCTATAGAAGTGGTGGATGACATGCTATAAAAACTTTTTTTTTTTCTTGAGGCAACGCCTCACTATGTAGTTCAGCCCAGGCTGGCCTTAAACTCATGGCGATCCTCCTGCCTCAGCCTCTGAGTGCTGGGATTATAGGCATGTGCCACCATGCCTGGCAATAAAAACATTTTTGTGAGCATAACTCCACTGGAGAGCAAGAAAGGGGTATGCACAGATGCCAGACAGAACTAGAAACACAGGAGCCACTGTGGTGAGCAGGAGCTGACACTGCAGCTGTGTTCCATGCAGAAGGCTGGGGACTATAAATGCCTGTCCACTTGCTCTCGAGGACTAGCAAAAGCTCTGTCACCCCAGGGCTGCTGCAGGGGAGCTGCCTTGCTGCCCTCACTGGGGGCACAAAGAGTCTCCTGGGAGGACTCAGAATTACAGGTGTAGAGAGGCTCACTCCAAACTCACATGACCCACTGTATAGGGACACCTCCACAGCCAGCGCTGCTCTGGTGAAAAACTGAAAGTGAGGCATCAGAGGAAAAAGCAAACACACTGTCCTCCTGGAACAACAGATACCACCAGTCTCAAAGAAATTTAAAAATACATACATTAAAATTGTTAAAGAGTTGACGGACTAACCACTCTGAGGCCGTTATAAGACATTATTGGATCTGTGGTACTTCTGTTGATTTATAAATATTTCATAATTTAGATTGTGTTTCTTTGACCCATGAGATATTTCATTTCCAAATGTATGAGTTCTTTTTTAATAATTTCTAAATTTTTACTTTCTAATGTCATTGCATTGTAAGACTGTGACCTGTATAATGCCGACTCTTTAGGAATTTTTTTCGGTTCTTTCTGTAGTCTGCTGTAGATTTATTTCCAAGCACACATGGCATGCTTACCCAAAATGACCATGTGGTGGGTCACAAGGCAAATACAGGAGTTGCTTTTTTTTTTGTATGGGGGATTTAACTCAGGACCTTGTGCTTTGCCAGACAGGCGCTGTGCCGCTATACTGAGCCCACAAGACAAATCTAAGCAAACAATAGAATCGGTATCATATAAACTACCCTTTCCAACCACAGTGCAGTTAAATCTAAAAATAATTACAAAAGTGATACCTTAAAAATGTATTTGGATGGAGCATGGTGGCACACACCTGTAATCCCAGCATATGGGAGGCTGAGGCAGGAGTATTGCCATAAGTTCAAGGCCATCCTGGTCTACATAGCAAGAACCCATCTCAAAACCCAAACAAAAAAGTCTTTGGATCGACTTCTCCCCTTTTTCCTTCTCCCCCTACCCCCCAGCCTCTGAGAACTGCTGTTCTCCTATGTCTATGAGTGCAACTGTTTCAGATTCCTCACAGACCTGAGATTATGCAGTATGTGCCCTTCCGTGCCCAGCTTGCTTCACTGAGCATAATGTTCTCCCGGTTTAGCCAGTCTGTTACAAATGACAAGATTCTTCTTAGGGTGCTGGGGATTGAGCCCAGGGCCTCTTCCATGCTAGGGAAGTGCTCTACCATGTGGGTTCACCCTGGCCATTTTCTTTCTCCATTTTGCTGCCCTTCAACACCGAGGCTGCTTGCGTAGCTTGGCTGACATGAATAGTGCTACGGTGAGCATGGATGGATACCCCTCTGGCATGCTGACTTCAGCTCCTCAGATGTATACTCAGAAGTGAGATTGCTGGGTCATGCTTTAGTGATCTCATGCACAAAATAACTACTAAATAATAATAACATACTTTATTTTTAAATTGCTAAAAAATATTTAAAATGTTTTCACCACAAAAAAATAAGTGAGGTGACAGGCTTGTTAATAAGTTTGATATAATCATGTAAATATATTTTAGATACCCCATAGGTATACACAATTGTTAACTGTCAGTTAAAAATAAAAATAAGGATTTGGAAATGCTAAAAAGAGACAAGAAAACTGACTCCTGAGATTTAAAGCATATTGAATACTCAGGTATGCTAAAGCCAAATCAACACCTAGATAGAGTGAAATTAAGGAATTGTCAAGGAAATGGAAAAATCTTAAAAGCTATCAGAGAGAAAAGACATCATTACCAAGGAATGAGAAGAGAAAGCAGATTTCTCATTTATTGCCACTGTGGAACAAGAAAGGCAAAGCAGTGATTGTGTCATATAAGGCTGGGCTGCGACTGGTATTTCTAGTCACGAAACGGTACTGACCAGGGAGAGCTGAGAGGTAACTGCTGGGCGGGTGGGGGCTGGAAGTATAATGCACACATGTGCAGAGCATGGGGCTGGGGTTGGTGATTGGCAGGAACTAAGTCCTGGTTTTCTCTAATGAACAGCAGTGCCTAAGCCTGAGAAATCAAGATTAGTCATAGAAGCCTCTTATTTAGAGGTAGTAGTTACAACAAAGGCACACAAAGCATTTCAAAGTAAGTGCCTCAGGGGAATGGGAAATGAGAGGAAAGACAGACATTTTTCAGGGAAAGGTTTTAAAGAACTGTTTTTCTCCTTAAGCCATATATATATGCATGGACATCATGTATATTGAGGATTTATTTTAGAAAGTCAACAAGAAAAAGATAGCTAGAATAGATGTACTTCTAAGTAATTAATACTTTGGAGAGTAAATTATTGTGAGAATTTCCTTTTTTTTTAATATCCCTACCCTTTTAAAAAATATTTTATTTTGAGACAGGGTCTCTGTGTTTGAACTTTGATCTTTCTGCCAAGCCTCCTAGAGTGCTGAGATTATAGGCATGGGCCACTGTCTGGCTCCAAATTATTTAGAACTGAATAACAAGTGTATCTTGTATTTAAAAAAATGATCCCAGCACTCAGGAGACAAAAGCAAGAGGATCACTACAAGTTTGAGGCCAGCCTGGACTACATAGTGAGTTCAAAGCCAGCCTGGAATACATAGCAAGATCCTGTCTCAAACAAACCAAAAATGTGGGGTACAGCTGGAGTGGTAAGAGAAATTCTTCTCCTTAAGTAGATACTAAGACAGTTTTGGTTGTCCACAATTAAACATCAGTGACCTGAAGAAATCAGGAGAATTTCAGAGTAAATGTGAGTAAAATGGAAGGAGGGGAACAGTGAAGATTGAAAGGCACATTATTTTCACCAAGAGCATTTCTGTGGTTAATGATGCGATTTCCGTGGGAGTGACTGTAGGTTTCCCTTGGTGTTCAGCTTCCCTGACCCACGTGCCATTTTGTTGGGGGAAATGAGGCTGGGGGTTTGTGTCCACTGCCGCTGAACTCCCTCCGAAGCTTGAGGCAGCCAACTGTGTGGCCGCCCAAAGAAAGCAGCGTGTGATGGGGAGGCCGGTGACTGCGTTTGCAAGCTCGAGCAGTCTTCCCCAGAGTTACTCATTAATTCATTTGAAGAGAATTTGGGGAAGAGTTAATGTGCACCTTGACTATGAAAAAATTGATTTCATTTCACAGAATCACAAAATAAATAAGCTTAATGTTGATGCTGAGATTTCATCAGTGAGATTTATATAATCACATTGATTTCTGCTGTACCACATCAGTATTAATTTGCTACATATAAACAGCAACCTTTAGTAAAGGGAAGAAATCACTAGAAAAAAAATCACTTTAAACATCTCCATTAAAACAACACTGCTGCACTGCTTGTTTTAAAACAGTAATATAAGGAACAAAATAACTTTTGAGGAGAAGGTTTCAGTAATTTATTTTTTAAATAATGTGGAGCAAAACAAATCTGTGGGAGGGAGAAAGCAGAGGGCGGGAGGGGTGGCCCTGAGTCCTGATGGTACTCTGTGTCTTTGTCAGCTTGGGTTTGGTGAGAGCACCAATTTGTAAAACATTTGTTGAGCTGTTACCCAAGAATTTGTGCACTGTATTGTACGTTATGCTTTAATAAAAATGCCAGTAAGAGAGTAGGTCTTAGCACGATCAGTGATGTTTCAGTCTAATATACCATCATGTGTTCCTAAGGTGTACAATTCTTGGAGTGTACTTTACACCTCATCTAAGAGTCTGGTCTGTCCAAAGAGAAATCCTAACTCTTACTAAATATTTTTAAACTTTTGAAATGAAAACTGAGGCCTATTTCTCTTTCAGTTCAATTCACTACCTCAGATTCCTCATTTGCTGAACTACTGTACAGGACTTTATAGTGGAATGCACATTCCTTGTGGTGTGTTTAATCAGTATTGAAACCAAATGTGTTACTGCTTAAAATACATGAGTGACCACCAGAAAATGGCTTATGCAAAGTAGTGTCCTGTCTTTCATGTCTGCAAGTTATTTCCCCTTTAGGCATATTGCGAGATGCAGGCTTGGCCCACTAGGGGGCTGTTTAATCTCCCAGCTGCTCAAAGGAGGTCTGTGTTTGGAAATGATTTGGGTCTTCTCAATTTCCATTTAAAATGCCGGTGCCTTTGTTTCATTTCTTCTTTCTCCCCACTTTGGTTCAGGAAATAATTGTGGTCTTCCTCTTAAATTTCAGGCAGTTCCTTTTAGTCTCGACAACGTTGCAAATTCTATTCACTCCTTATTTTCTGAAGAAACTCCTGTAGTTTTGCAGTTGGCTCCCAGTGAGGAAGTAAGTGATAAAAAAGTTATTAAGTGCTTTAAAAATTTAAGCTTTCATTACTGAATGAAAATTTAAAACTAATTTTATGAAAAATTCTGTCAGCCCTCTAATGTTTTAAATGACTTGGTTAGACTGTGACAAACTTACAGTTTGGGATTTTTCCTACAGAGAGTGTATATGGTGGGGAAGGCGAATTCAGTTTTCGAAGACCTTTCAGTCACGTTACGGCAGCTGCGTAATCGCCTGTTTCAAGAAAACTCCATTCTCAATTCACTTCCCCTCAACTCTCTGAGTAGGAACAATGAAGTGAGTACAGTTGTTGAATGCATATCTTTTCAGTACTGGGCATTGAACCCAGGACCTTTGCACTGAGTTTTATCTCCAGGGAGCCCCCGCCCCTGTTTTCTTTCTTTTCCTTTCTCTTTTTTTTTTCTTTGAGACAGGGTGTTGCTATGTAGTTTAGGCCAGCTTTGTACTCACTATATATCCCACACTGCTCTACAACTCATTGCGATCCTCCTGCCTCAGCCTCCCAAGTGCTGGGATTACAGGCATGTGCCACCAGGTCTGGCCCTTTTATTTTTTGAGATAGGGGCTTGCTGAGTTGCCTAAGGGAGCCTTGGACTTGCAGTCCTCCTGCCTCAGCTTGCCAGAGTAGTGGGATTACAGACCTGTGCCACCATTCCTGGCCGTGAATATGATTATTGATTTCCCTTTCCTTTGCTACTTAAAAGTTTAGAAATTTTGAAATGTGAGAAAAAATTGTGTAGATTTACTGCTGGAGCAGATACTTCTTTCCACTGGTGTAATTTTCTTAATAATCTCATGAATGGACTTACCCTTAGTGTGAGTTGAGCAGCAGTATAGTACTAATTCTAGCTCAGGGTTGCTCCCTGTTAATCTGAATAGGGCAGACATCACAGCACGGCCTTGGCTGGTGGAACCACGTAGACCTGGTAACGTGGGAGCTGTTACAGCCATGACACTGCTGACACGTTGCTCCATTCTTCTTTCTGGATACGGGTGGAGGGAGCCAACTCTGCTTTCTGAAACTCTTCATCTCCGCCATCTGCTCATGCACCCGAACCGCAGGGCACGCCGCTCTGTGGCCACTTCCCCTCCTCCCTGTGGGTGAGCGGGCCACTGTCCTTCACTGTCTGGCATCGAGCATGCTCAGGGGCAGTAAGCAACTGGTCCACTGGCAGGGTCTCACTGCCCTGTGCCAGACACCTTGATTCCCCCAAGGGAAAAAAACATCACAATCAGATGCTTTGTGTCATAGCCCTGTCGAAAGTACAGCTCCTGAGAAGTAGTCACTGCGCTAGGGATGGCCACCACCCTTTTGTTAGCAGGTGTTTTATGTGCTTTCTTGGGGAAAGGTGCTAGGGATGGACCCACCGAGCGACACCTCCAACCCCGTGCATGCATTTGCAGTGGAAGTGAACCTATAAAAGGCAGGACAATTGTACAAATCACTTCTGTGATTAATATTTGTAATACCCTTTCCTTTCCTTGATAAATGGCAAATATAGAGCTCTGATGCATATTTAAAGTGATGCTCACTTGTTTGGCTCTCTGAAGGTCGACCTGCTCTTCCTTTCGGAACTGCAAGTGCTCCACGACATTTCAAGTTTGGTAAGTAGGCTGCTTGCATTTCCAGTTCTGCCTCAGCTGTTGGAGAACACTTGAGTGACACTGGACCAACTAAAGTGACTACACGTGCCCCAGATTCATGATCCCGTGAAAGCTGAGAAATTAGTGCTGGTGGTGGGAATTTTGAATCCATGTCCTATTGACATCGAATATTTTGCATTTCTACTTTTAAGAGAACATAGGCCATAGGCTGTAGTTCTGAGTTGGCCATTGATTTCTTGTCAGACAGTAAGACTTAATTCCTACCTCCATAGCTTTGGGTCAAAAATAGACAGAACAGTTTGAACTAATAATACTGTCAGCCAAGTCAAGGAGGGAATAAATCTGAGCAGTATTTTCAGTTGTTGTTATTGTTTGGTGAATGCTCTTTTTAAAAAAATCATCCTTGTGACTGAAATAGAAACTCTTACCTGTTTGCTGGCTTCTGAAGTTATTTCCTACACTTCTGCAGCAGGCGTTGATTGAAGGATTTTGAAGTTTAGTGCCAGAGTCCTTGGGCAGTGGCCTGGGAGGGCACGTGGGAGGTAGACACCAATGGCTCATCAATTCCTGCTACCAAACTGGACCAGCCGTCTGCTTTTTCATGTCCTGCCCCATATCTGACTTTTTAAAACTAAGCAATTTTGTTAAGAGCTTTTCTTTAATATTTAGGGCGTTCTGTTGACTATCCCCCAATATGAGATTTATCAGAAACTCCCATTAAACCAGTACCTCTGTTACCATTTTGGACTGTGTGCTGTGGCACACTGGCCTGGTTCCATGATGCTCTAGATAAGCAGTGGTGAACCTATGGCACACATGCCATAGCTGGCTGTTTGTTATCACTGAAAGCTCTAAGAGGTTTGCCACCACTTCCCTAGATTATTTAGACACAAAACTTCACCTAGCTGGGTTTGACATCTTACTTCATCCACTGCCTTTGTTTGTTTTCCTAAGTTGTCTCGTCACAAGCATCTAGCCAAGGATCATTCTCCTGATTTATATTCACTGGAGCTGGCAGGTTTAGATGAGATTGGGAAACGTTATGGGGAAGACTCTGAACAATTCAGGGATGCTTCTAGGATCCTTGTTGATGCTCTGCAAAAGGTAAATATGGGTGTGCTATGGAGGTTGGGGTGTGACTGTTTCACTTATTTTTATCCCTTTTAATGGAAAATCTGTTGTGGAAACACTGTTGACTGAATTTATTTTTGAGGTTTGTGGTGTTGGGAATGGAACTCGGGACCTTCTATATGCCAGGCAAGCTCTCTACCATGAAGCCACACCCCAGCACAATTGAAGTTTTACTTGCTTTCTTTGAGAGTCTAATTATAACAGCCAACAGTAGAATCAGGTCACAGGGGTAGGCTGAACTATCCATTCGTCATGCTAGTAGGGACAGCATTAGGAGGTGGTTGGTAAGTATGTAGCCCAGGCTGGCCTTGAACACACTGTGTACCCTAGGTTGGCCTCAAACTTTGTTCACCTGCCTCAGCCTCCTAACTGCTGGCATTACAGGTTTGAGACACCATGCCTAGCCATTTCAGCTTTTTTTTTTAATTTTGAGACAAGGTCTCCCTGTGTAGTACAGGCTGGCCTTGAACTCACTTAGGTACCCAGGCTGACCTCGCTCAAACTCATGGTGAGTCTCTTGCATCAGCCTCCCGAATGCTGGGATTACAGGTATGCACCACCATGCCTGCCTGGCATTTCAGCCATTTTTATCTGTACAGTTCAATGGTATTGGGATATTTACATGTTGTGTAACCAGCAGTACCATCCACCTCTGGAACTTTTCCTTCTTCCCCAACTGAAACTGTGTACCCACTAAACACGAGAGGATGAGGTTGCAACCTAGCAGCGCACTAGTGGACATGTAGTAGATGCGTAGTCAGTGCCTGCTCTCTTCTGTGCTGTGGTCATTCCACTGTAACTCTTCAGGGAGGCTTCATGTGTAAATCTTCGTAAATGTTGGTCATGAGCCGTAGACCACTGAAGAGGGTGTCTTCTCCCTTTTTTGTTTCCCTTCCCCCAATTTATATGCCAACAAGTGCAGACTCTTAAGTAATTTTATTTTGAACATTTGAATATATATTAAAGCTTAATACTTTTCCAAATCCTTTAACATAATCAAAACCTTTAAGGTTTGCTTATTCGAGCCAGGGATTTAGCTTGGCGCAGCGCTTGCCTGGAAAGTGTGAGGTCCTGAATTCGATTCCAGGTACCAAAAAAAAAAGTGACTTAATATTTACCTATTCAAGAACACAGTGTATATCATGAGGCAGTAGGTGAGTGTATATTGCTGTAGCTGCACAGAAGCTTTCCAAATAATTTAAGTGTATGTTTGACTCATCACAAGAAGTGATGTGAGAGGTAGTGCATATGGTAGTGAGCTTGACAGAGCCACTCCACAAGGTATACGTATTTTAAAACAATATGTTATACACCATAAATACCCATAGCCTCGGGTTCTATGTCTGTGGAGTCAATCAACTGAAGAGTGAAAATATTTGGGAAAAAACTGCATCTTTACTGAACATGTGTAGATTTTTTTCTTGTCATTGCCCCTGAATAATACAGAATAACAGTATTTACGTAGCATTTACATTGTATTAGGTGCTATAAGTAAGACAGAGATGGTTTGGAGTATATGGGGGGACTGCACAGATACAAGGCAAATAATGCACCGATTCACAGAGCGGCGCGAGCACCTACACATTTTGTTATCTTTGGGGGATCCTGGAACCAATCCCCATGGCGACTAAGGTTCAAGTATGTGCAAATTATGTCAATTAAAACACAAAGGAAAACAAAAGTGTATATTTGGAATTCATAATGCTGGTGACTCCCTTTCAGTTTGCAGATGACATGTACAATCTTTATGGTGGAAACGCAGTGGTAGAATTAGTGACTGTCAAATCGTTTGACACGTCTCTTGTGAGGAAGACAAGGACTATCCTTGAAACAAAACTGGAGGTGAGTACATTTTTAGGTCCTGCTTTAAAACTGTGAATCAGCTTATTTAAAAAAAAATAAATCCTGTATCTCCTATAGGTGTCTTATTCACAGGTAATGATGTTTCCTGTGATACTGAGTTCTTTGGGGTTGCCGTCAGCTGACAGAAAGGTTTGGGCTAGGGGTATAAGTAAGTCGGAGCTGGTTAGAGAACTCACAGATTGGCACACATGAGGAGGTGGGAGAGTCCGAGTGAGGGAGTGGTGAGGTTCCAGCTGTGGACTCTGCTTCTTAGGAAGTATATTATCTCTGCGGCTGTCCCGCGCTTTCTGGGTTCCTCTGTATAGAGCTGTTTACAATGTTGCTTCACCTCAACAATTTTTTAGTATGGATCTTGCTTAGATTTTAAGCATTTAGAGAGTCAGAAGCAAGGGTGCCAGCCGCAGTAAAGTGTATGTGTGTACATAATCCTATACATGTATGTACCCAGCTTCAGCAGATGGGTGCTGACGGAAATGAGTGGTGTAGACACCCCATGACACCTGGTGGCCATGAACCTCGCCAGTAGTCACATGCCCAGTCACTCCTGTGCCCTCCCCTGTGGGCCCACATGTAGCCCCCACCTTGCTCAGTGTCACTAATGGCAAAATGGGACTTGGAGTCGGAAGGTCAAAGCTAATGCCTGTTGAAGGTGGTCCAGAGCCAACCGGCCTGCAAGGTCTCCCTCCACACTGAAGTGGATGCAGGGACCTCTTTAAGGCAGCGTGTGCCCCTGCCTAGCTTCCACTATACAACATCAGAAGTGCTGGACAAGCAATGAAACCACTTTTGAAATGCGTCACTCAGCTTTCAAGAAAGGGAAATTCTTCAAAATGACAAAGAGGAATCTGTAGTAAGCAGGCCATCGTAAGGACATTTTCCATTTGGGGCACCGGGAGGCCTTCGGCTCACTGACTGTCCTCTCCATAGAAAGCTGGGGACCTGAAAACACTGTGCCTCTGAGAGGGCAAAGTAGAAAGCAGTCTGCCCAGCATCAGAGGCAGCGCGGACTCTGGGCGGTTGGCGTACGTGTTGAGAACGTAGCTGTCTCCCTGGGAATTCTTAGCCATAGGGCTCCGATCCATATTATCTGCAAACTCTAGGAAGCCCCAGAACAGGAAATTAACATAAACCTGCATCACAGACAGGTCCCTATGGCACCTCACAGGAGGCAAGGCACGCCTTCAGGACGTTTCCCAGCTAGTCTCCCCAAATGAGGAAAGCTTGGTGAAACATAGGCGGAGCTAACACACCTTGAGCACAGGTTACTGCAGCCACAGACAGCCAAACAGAACCCCAAGAACTCCAGATAGTAGCATTTGAGGGTACACCAGGAAGTAACCGATTAAACTGATGAAAGCGATGAGAGTCAAAGCAGAGAGCCGAACTTTTATTTAAAGACATTTAAATTTAATAGGATGACTATTGAGTATTAGCTTCTTTCAGCATTGCCAAGTTAGGCCTACTGATTGTTTTCACATGAAGTGACTCCAGAGAGAAACTTGCCAGCTTCAAGGAGGTCCCAGTTGTTTGGGGATTTTCTTTGACAAATGAGCTTATTTTCCCTGAGGTGTGTTAGTCTGAGTGCATGAACCAGCTGCTTTACTGGGTAGCCTGAGTTTATGAGGAAGTAGTTTCTCAAATTATTGCATGTGTGGTGAGCGGCAAGAGTTAGGTGATGTCAGTGGATTTTTTCACCTCAAGGTAGTGAATGAACACCACCTCCAAATATGTCGCACTTAAGAGTTTGACTGTTAAATTCAAATCTATCTTTAAATAACAGTTCTGCTTTCTGGTTTGACTCCCATTTCTTTAATCAGTTTAGGCCATGACTTAATGGCCTATCCCCGCATACAGTCTAAGACAGTGTCCAGTGGTCCAAGACCGGGCCAGGCTCTCTCACGGACTGTCCACCCCACCCACGCCATGGGGGAAAGAGGCCTCCATGCGAGGACTTTCAGGGTGATGGAAATGTTCAAAACTGACTGCAGCAGTGACTACCCGGCTCCATAAATACTGGATGGGTCATTGGGAGGCACACTTACAGCAGGTGCAGAAAGGAAGCTGTTCAGCAGAGTAAGGAGAGAGGGTGTGGCCTTCAAGGACAGGCAGTCCTTTCCTCTACCGGAGCCCCCTGCCAGTGAACACACACATCTCTGTCCATCCTCTCCAAGGAGATCGCTCTTTGATGTTTTAAGGGCAGGTTAGTTGTTGGAGTCCTGTGGCCCATGCGGGGGCTGTAGGGACGAAAGGAGTGGGTCAGTTCTCTCCTCGCCCTCCCCTCCAGGCACTGTCTTGCTCAGCACTCCGGGCTTTGCACCGGTCCTTCCCAAACCCCTTCCTGGATCCTACTCTTCCCTCTGGGCTCTTGTGGGGGCAAGAAGTTCTGGCTGACAGCACATGGCAAGCAGTGGGGGACAAAATGGTATTGGGATGGTTTATTAGAACAAAGAGGAAAGCTCTCACTTGTGGAGAAGAGGTTTAGAAGAAGGACATTGTCCACATAAAGTCTAGGGCAATGGTGGCGAACCTATGGCACACGTGCTGTGGCCTCTTGTTTATTATCATTGAAAGCTCTAAAAGGTTTGCCGTCGCTGCTCTGGGACCTACCAGCCTCGGGTCTCTGGCAGGAGAAACGTGCAGGAGAACGTGCTGCAGAGCAGCTGCTGCCATGCTGTCCGAAAAGCGGGCTGCATTGTTTCTTTGTTTTTCGCATTCCAGCCCTTGTCGGCTCTTTGTTGTGCACTCAGGGACGTGCACTCAGGGACTCGTCCTTTGTCCTTGGCGCTGTCATTCCCCGAGGCTTATCTTTAGCTCCTGCAGGTCCTGGCTTTTAGTTTACTGACTAGTTTACTCAGGCCCTTTTATTGTAATTCCGCCTGTCCTTCTATCTGCTGGTTTCACTACATTGTCATCACAGTTATTTTTTTAGAGACAAACTTGATTAAGTCACTCAGTTCCCGCATGAAACTTCCCAGTGGCTTCTTTTTTTGAGACAGCATCCCACTCTGAATTTCTGGCTGGCCTGGCCTCAAACTTGTAATGATCCTCCTGCCTCAGCCTCCTGAGTGCTGGGATTATAGATGTGCGCCACTGTGCCAGGCCCCCAGTGGCTTCTTGTTACCACAGGCTCAGGTCTAGATGCTCCATTGTCTTCCTGCTTCCAGCTGCATCCTGCTGTTGTCCTACTTCTCTTACCTATGTGCAGTACCACTGAGCCACACCCCCAGCCCTGTCCTACTTTTTAAACTCTCCAGCCAGAATGAAGTCTCCCAGACACTGCCTTTGCACAGGCCAGGAATCAACCCCCACCCGAAGCTTGGCAGACACCACTTCAAGACTGAAAATGCACATCATTTGTTTTCCATTTTAAATTTAGAAAATTAAGATCGTACATACATAGCTGTGGTACATTTAATTATTTAAAGAATAAAGATAGTATTAATACTGTATAGTTTTGCTGGGCATGGTGGCACATGCCTATAATCCCAGCACTTGGGAGGCTGAGGCAGGAGGACCATTGCGAGTTTGAGACCAGCCTGGGCTACAAAGTGAGCTCAAGGCCGGCCTGAACTGCATAGTGAGACCCTGTCTCAAAAAGATTAAAAAAAACCTATATATTCTTCAAGATGTCCTTGTCTGGTCTGTCTCCCCTCCCCTATCCAGAGGAAACTGCAGATGGAATCCAAGGCCTCAGGCCAGCTGTACCACCAGCGACATCCCCAGCCCACTGTCCCCAGCTCTGTGTCACTTCCCATTCCTTCCTTTCCAGTCAGATGCATATGGATTTCTCCTTAAACCACGTTGGTCGGTTTGGTCTGTATTTGAGTCTTATACAGATGGAGTTACCATATGCATTTTCTTGCCTCCTCTGTTCCCTGTTTTAAGGGTGCTCTGGCCAATGGATGTAGCTGCTGTGGAGTCATTGGCTGCTGCGTGTGCCCACTGCCCGTTCTGTTGATGTTCTTATGCACATCTCTCGGTCCATTTGTAGATGTTTTTCCTAGGGTGTGGACTCACTGGGTCACAGGCTTGCCACCTTGAGCTTTTTTTTGAACCAGGAATTGCACTCGGGACTTCAGGCTTGCCAGGCAGGTGCTGTGCAGCTGAGCTTACTCCTGACCCTCACTTTCCACATTTTTATTGCCTGATTTTCTCAAGCAGCACTCCTGATCAAAGCTGCTTCAGCAGTGCCGTGCCTTCACCGTAGGGCCTCTGCTTCTTGGGGCCTCGCAGCACTAGTGGTTCCTACGCCTCTCAGGAGTAAATGCTAAGACGGTGAATCCTAGCCATGAAATGGGGATCATTTTTTATATTTTAAAACTCTTCCCTCTTGACTTCCTTTTTCCTTCTTTTCTGTCTTGTAGAACACTGCAAGTCCCTATAACCTTGCATACAAGTATAATTTTGAGTACTCAGTGATCTTCAACTTGGTGCTGTGGATAATGATTGCATTGGCCTTGGCTGTGATTATCACCTCATACAACATTTGGAACATGGATCCTGGCTACGACAGCATCATTTACAGGATGACAAACCAGAAGATTCGAATGGATTGAACTGTCCTCATGCCAGATTTAGACAAGGGGTTTGGATATGGGCTGTTTTATTAAAATATATCTTTTAGTGTGGCTTAACATAGGTAGTACACTTTAAATTTATTAAAAAAACCAGCAAATTTTGTTCTGTTTTGTGTGCCTGTGATTATTTTTAGAGTATAGTATTGATGTGAATCGCAATATGTGATATAGACTCCATGATATGCTTGAGTATTCTGATAGTCATTTAATAACACAGTTTCATTCCATTTAGTACATTTGGAAATATGCACTGAAAGAAATGTAAAACGCTTAAGAGTAGTGTGTGTTATTTATGTTGGAAAAGTGCACTGAATATCTTAGAGAAACTTCTGAATGCTTAACTTGCTCATACAGGACAGGTGAAAATCCCTTGTGGGCTTTAACATACTATGAACCATTTGTAAATGTATTCGATATAAATATCTCTGAATGAGAGGCATTTTGTTAGCAGCCCTAAGATACTGGATGTGTTCATACAGTCACTTAGCTCTGAACTGTGTCTGATAGAATGGCTATTTTTAACTTCCGCTACAAGTTTGGTAACCTGTGTGTCTAGTAAGGATATTAAAAATGTGACAGTGATTTAAAAAGATACTGGCTACATGGCATGTAGATGCTTGTAATTAGATAGGGAAAAACAAATCTGTGGGGGAGCATCTAAAAGCATGAATCTGAAATATTTTTATTTCAGTAACTTTCAAAAACCCTGTGAAGTTACTGTGGTCTGCGGTACAAATTTCTTCTGTAGAAGATAGGTGAAAAGAGATGATTTGTAATTTCCATGTGGAAGTGGACCAATGTCTGTAAAGAATGACAAATAAAGTTAATGGTTACAAGTTTGTGTCATTTCAATACTAAATCCATATTGTGAAAACCTAAGTAAACAGGCTTTTATTTCATCAGCATTGGCTATTTTGTTCTGCAAAATGATCCGCACAGTTTCTGTAACATTTGTTTATCCTCACTGCCACCTGAGCAGGTGTACAAGTGGTGGCTCCTTGTGCTGGTACCAGTGTAAAGAAGGCATTTTAATTACCAATTCTTGCTATTGAATTTAGGCTTAAATTTTTAATAAATAAAAACTGGGGAAAATGTAAAAAAATAATAAAATGATGAATGAACAACTAATTGGTTGGAATGTGAAGGACTTTCTCAGGTAAAGGTTTAAGAGTACCATTTTATTGTCTACAAGACACGCAGAATGAAAAAAGTGTCACGCTTACGTATCAAAGGCATTTCATGAGCATTGCAGCCCTTCCCCTAGGAGCCTTCCTGGGGTTTAGTGCTGGCTGTGCTGCTGCTTCGGAAACATCGTGAGATCATTTCTAAGCAACACTGAGTTTGGCAGGTGTGAGAAGGGGTCTAATGTTTTTCTACCACTTGCTGTAAGGAGGTTTTCACCGTCACATATTAAAACTCCATGTACTGGAGATGTGTTTCGTTTCGTGTGACATTCCAGTACAAGGGAGAGTGATACCGTCATGGGGAAGAAAGTTGGCCTTGTTCTACAGTCCAGGCCCCCCCACCCAGCTCTGAGAAATTTATGGGGATGAACGTGTTTTAGCTGCCTAATGCCAAAACAGTTCCCGCTGACCCCATGGCAGCAAACGGAGCAGGGCCGTAATGCTGCAGGCAGTTAGAACACGTCCTTTCACAAATATCTGACAGCTCATCGCCACAGAAGTTAGATTGTTGTGTTGGAACAGGAAGTAAACCAATGCCTTTAATTTAAATCCGATGAGACTTTGAGTTCTAGGGAAGAGAAGAAAATCTGTAGGGCAAATGGCATCAGCACCTTTTTAGGCAGAAAGCAATTAAACGTTCTGCCAAGATTAGTATACCTGTTGCTGATGATTTGCTCTTAAATTAAGTCTAATTTGTTCAGGAACATGAATCACCGCATCGGGATTTGTGTGAGCAGCAAAGGCAGACACGAGAGAAAGCCCCTCACTTCCCGTCAGATTGAGAGACTGTTCCAGGTTAATAAAACATTTGAGACTCTGTAGTAGGTACTGTTTATGGCCTAATTGTATAGCAATATAGAACTGATTTTTATTTTCTGAGGCTGTTTCTTTTGAAGGAATGATAATCCATTTTCATGGATACCAAGTCATATGAAAGACAAGCCTTTTTTTTTTTTGAGACAAGGTTTTACTCTGTTGCTCAGGATGGCCCCAAATGCCTCGACTCAAGCCACCCACCTGTCTCAGCATCCCCACGGAGCTGGGACTACAGGTGCATGCTACCAAGCATAAATGTCCCTTTTTTTCTTTTGAGATAGGGTCTCGCTGTACAGTCCAGGCTGGCCTCAAATTCAGGCGCGCCGTGCACTGGGATTATAGGTGTGCTCCACCACATCCAGCAGGATACTTATTTAATGGGTGCTTAAACAGTTGCAGTGACATCAAAGATTCTCATCTTGGATATGTTTTTCCTGCCCTTGTGACAGAATGACTGAACATGCAGCAGTTTCTTGAGAAAATAAATTAGAGAAGGCCATTAGTAAGTAGCATAGTGAGTGAGAGTCACACACATGAATTTAGGTCGCCGCTTCCCCATTTACCAGCTGAAGAATCTTGAGCAATTCCCCCAAGAGGTTTTTTTGGAATACTGGAACTTGAACCCAGGGCCTTGATCATACTAGGCAAGTCCACTGAGCTATACCTGCGGCCTTGTTTTTTTTACATTTTTATTTTGAGACAAGGTCCTGCTAAGTTACCCATACTGGTCTTGAACTTGTGGTCCTCCTGCCTCGGCCTCCAAGTAACTGGGATCACAGGTATGTACCACTATGCCCAACTAAGATTTTAATCTATATAATGGGAATATTAACAGCCCAGGTTTGTGAAAATTAGTGCTCAGTGGGAAGATCAAATTCTAAAGATCGCAATCACCCACCTTTCAAGATGCAAGGTCTAGCTAAGAAATTAAAGTCCCCTAGTGACAGAAATCAGTGCCATTAATAGGCCAAGTGTAGTGGTGCACCCTTGTGATTCCAGCACTCAGGAGGCTGATGCAGGAGGGTCACTGAGTTCAAGGCCAGCCTGAACCACACAGTGAGACCCTGTCTCAAAAAAAATGGACAGGGCTGGGGATTTAGCTCAGTGGCATAAATGCCTGCCTGGCAAGCGCAAGGTCCAATTCCCAGTACCAAAAAATAAAAAAAATTAAATTTTCTTTAAAAAGGGCAAAAGGTCAAATTACTTTTATGACTAAGAAAATATGGTTGGCCTCAGACTTCTCAAGAGTATTTCTGCAAAAGTGGAACAGCATTTTCAAGAAACCCAAGGAAGGAAGGTGCAAGCCAAAGTTTTTGTATCTGGTCTGTCTGCCCTTTAAGAATCATGGATACGGAAAATAACTTCCTATCCTAAAACTCTTCACAGACATAACTAGAGGTGAAAGGTGAAAAGACATCACAGTGGGTTTTTTGGATGGAAACATACATCTCTGTGTCAGGGTTCTCGAGAGAACACGCACGCACTCACGCACACTGAGAAATCAGCTCACATGATGGCTAAGGCAGGCCAACAAGCTGGACTCTCAGGCTCTAGTTCCATGTTTCAGTCTCAGGGCAGAATTCTTTCCAACAACCACCCCAACTTGGGGTGCAGTTCAGTGGAAGAGCGCTTGCCTTGCATGGGCAAGGCCCTGGGGTCCACCCTGGTACTGCAGAACAAAACACGAAACAAAACGCAAGAGTCACTGAATTAAGGGCCCATCCTCCCCGAGTATGGCCCCATCGTAGCTATGTCTGTAACAACCCTGTTCTGAAATAAGGTTACATTCTGAGGTTGGGGGTGGTTTAGAGCTTCGACATACATTATGGGACCCAGTTCAACCTAAAAATATACCATAATGTGTTAACAAATGTAATGCAATCCAAGCTGTTAACAAATTTAATGCAAGTCGTTAGCAACTTTAATGCATTCACATGAAAAAAACATTTTAATGTGACCAAATGAGTTGATTCTAAAATTTATAAGAAAAACTAAGAAAACACTGAAAAGTTGCAAGAGTGAACAAAGCTAGCTCCACCGGTATTAAAGTATACTAGAGGGGCTGGGGATATAGCTCAGTGGAATAAGCACCTGCCTAGCAAGCGCAGGGTCCTGAGTTCGATCCCCAGTACCGCCAAAAAAAAAAAAAGTGTACTAGAAAACCTCTGACTAAAACAAACCGACAGGACATGTACAATACATGTGGAATTTAGGCTCTCATGAAGGTCACATCTCCAATCACTAGGCAGAGATGGGCTTTTTAATCAACGATGGTAGGGCAACCCCAGAAAAGATAAAACTACATCCATACCTCCCAGCATACACAAGAATAAACTCTGTGTACGAGATCTAAATTTTGAAAAAGTCACTGTACAGATACCAGAAGAAAAACATTTTCTTATGCAAGGTGGGGCACAGAAACAGCATTTCTAACTTGGCTCCAAATCCAGATGCCATAGGGAACCAGGAGATGGGGGGAGGGGAAGAGGAGGCAGAAAGTGTGAAGATGTGTCATGTAATGTCACATGTGCCGACTCCCCATGCTAAGTATTGTAAACATGCGCCAAGTATAGATTCAGATACAATAAAAGAAAATGTTGATATATTTGACCTAGACTTTAAAACATTATTGTAACTTTATTCAGCCATTTTTATACATTATATGTTACTATTTACTTATTTATTTTGTCTTTTTGAGACAGGGTCTCGCTATACAGTTCAGGCTGGCCTTGAGCTCACTTTGTAGCCCAGGCCTGTCTCGAACTTACAACAGTCCTCCTGCCTCAGCCTCCTGAGTCCTGGGCTTACAGGCTTTTGCCACCATGCCCAGCTAAGTTACTTATTTTAAGAGTATAACAGAATGCTGTTTTGGTAAATTTACCAAGTTGTGCAGTATCACTATAAAATTCCTTTAGAGCATTTTTATCATCCCAGTAACATCCCTCACACAAATCTTTCTTCTCTTCCTTCTCCCCTCCCTTTTCTTTTTCTTTTCTTTCCAGTACTGAGGATTGAACTCAAGGACTTGGTCTGAGTTATAAAATGCTATGGTTACTATTTGTGTATAAAGTTCTATACAGACACATGGTTTTCTTTCTCCTCAGTATATACTCAGGAATGGAATTGTTGGGTCATATAATAACCCTATGGGGTTTTTTTGAGACATGGTCTCACTCTGTAGTGCAGGCTGGCCTTCAACTCACTTATGTAGCCCAGGCTGGCCTTGAGCTGATAGCAATCCTCCTGCCTCAGCCTCCTGAGTACTGGGATTACAGGCGTTCACCACCATGCCCCGCAACAATCCTGTGTTTAATCTGTGTTTAGCCTCTTTTTTTTGAGACAGAGTCTAAGTAAGTCACTAATTAATTCCATTTCTTACTTTGACCCCTATCCAGGTAACCACTCTTTCCCTCTACAGATCTGCCCTAAACGAAATAGTTGTTCTCCTTTGTCTGGTTTCTTTCTATGAATAGGATTTTCAGGTTCACTGATGTCACAGATGCGTCTGCAGCTCATCCCCTTTTATTGTTCAGTAGCATCCCTTGTATGGATATACCATATTTTGCTTATTCATTCACAATGTGCGGCTCTGATAACATTACTCAATGTTGCTAAAAATGCCTTTAAACCAGTCATGGTGGCACATGCCTGCAATCCCGTACTCATGAGGCTGAGGCAAGAGGATCACCGTGAGTTCAAGGCCAGCCTGGGCTACATAGTTCAAAGCCAGTCTGAACTACAAAATGAGACCCTATATCAAAAAACAAACAAAAAATGCCTTTAAAGAGAGAAAAGCCAAATGGCAAACCAGGATAATATAATTACAACACACAACACAGATGAAGTGATGCACTGGGCATGGTAGTACACACCTATAATCCCAGCACTTGGGAGGCTGAGGCAGGAGAATTACTAAGAGTTCTGAGGCCAGCCTGGGCTACATAGTGGGAACCTGTCTAAAAAAAAAATCTAAAGTGATGAGATGAAAAATTTGAAAGGATGGGCCCCCAGGGATATAGCTCAGTGCCACAGCACCTGCCTAGCAAGTACAAGGTCCTGAGTTCAATTCCCAGTACCAAAAAAACCAAAAAAATTGAGAGGAAAAAGTTCAAAATTTTTAAATGAGCCAAAGATATGAATGGCCAATTCACTATAAAAGATATCAAAACTTCCCTTAAATATATGAAAAGATGCTCAAATTCACTCTGAATAAGAGTGCAAATTAACATTTACAATGGCTCTAATGAAATAGATACTAACAAGTGTTGGGGAGGATAGAGAGAAACTGGACCCCTCCTGCATTGCCATTGGGGAATGTAAAACACTACAGGGCTGGGAACACACTTTGGTGGCTCCTCAGATTAATCGCAGGGTTGTCACATGATCCAACAATTCCACTCCTAAGTATACACTCAGGAGAAAGAAAACCATGCGTCCATCGCAGCACTTGGGAGCCTGAGGCAGGAGGATCGCTGTGAGTTAAATGCCAACCTGGGCTACATAGCTGGGCTACATAGTGAGTTCAAGGCCAACCTGCACTCCAAAGCAAGACTCTGTCTCAAAAACTAAATAAACGTGTCCATACAAAAATCTGTACACAAATGTTCACAGTAGCATTATTTCTGACAGCCCAAAGTGGAAGCAGCCTACATATCCAGGTACAGATGTGTAGCTTCACACACTGGGCTGCTATGGTACCGCAGAGGAGTGGAGGAGGCACTGCGACATGCAGGGACATGGGTGAGCTTTGCAGTGCTACACAAAGTAGAAGTGGTGTGACTCTATTTCCACGCAGTGTCCAGAACAGGCCACTTGGGAGTCAGAGCACGGCTGAGAGGCTGCCAAATGCCTCGGGAAGGGGGCACAGGAAATAACTGCTCCTGAGTAGGAACTTTCTTTGCAGGCTGATGAAAACATCCTAAGATGGATTACAGCGATGGCTGTGTGAGCCTGGATATACTGAAGGCCACTGACTTATACACTTGAAGTGTGTGAACTCTGTGAATTATCCCTTGACACAGCTGGTGTAAAAAGCTACACCCTTGTCTTAGGCACTGTATAGCTTGACAATAGACTTCACTGAGAAGGCTGTGGGGTGCATGAACACGTGGACCCTGTGGGCAGACAAAGGAGGCAGTACATGACAAGACCAAGTGTGTATTTGCTCTTCGTCCCAGCAATGCCACCTTAGGACCTTCCTCTTAAAATGCACCTATAACATGAAAATGTCTATATACAAGGGAGGGGTATTCAGCATTACATGTACTTGGAAAATAGTACAAATGACCTAAGTCTCCAAACAAAGGATCCTAGGTAAATCAACTGTGATGCACACACACAGCGGCTACTATGTAGCTATAAAAGAATAAGGAAGACCCCTGTGAGGCGTCCCGACAGGGTGAGACGGGGCAGTTTCTCGGATATATCACTGGTTTTGCTCCTTTTTTTTTTTTTTGGTTTGTAAGACAGAGTCCCATTATGTAGTCCAGGCTGGTCTTAAACTCACAACCTTCCTGCCTCAGCCTCTTGAGTGCTGGGATTATAAGCATGCACCAAGCCCAGCAGCAGGATATGTTGTGATGTGAAAAAAGAAAAATAAAAAAAGATGATATTCTGTTAGCTTGTGTGTGAGAAAGAGGAAGTAAGGAAACTTCCATTATCTCCTTATTTTTTGTGAAAAGCAACACAGGAAGTAAAAACCAGGAAACAGTGAGGTTAGTTCCTATAGGGTACGAGTGCGGGCAGAGTGGAATTGGCAAGTGAAGAAATGGCACTTTGAAAAGAGAGTATTTGTGCAGTGAATGCCAAAAGGTCAGAGGAGACAGCGTCAAGGAGGCTTTGCTGTCTAAAGTTGGCCCAGTCTAGACATCAAACTTCACAGGGCCGTGAGGTTGTAAGGGTGGGGGTGGGGGTGGGGGTAGGCAGTACCGGATATTGAACCAGGACCTCTGCACTGAACTACACCTCCAACTTTTTTCTTTTCTTGAGACAGGGTCTTGCTAAGTCACTAAACTACCCAGGCTAGCCTCAAACTTGCAGTCCTCCTGCCTCATCCTCCCAGAGTGCTGGGTTAGAGGCATGTACCACCACGTGGGTTTAGGACGGTGAGATTATGACCGAGTGAATAAACTGTGAACCCGAGACTATACTGATAATGCTGATGTATATGGCAGAGTTGGGAAACTGTCCTTTTTGATCCATCATGGGACGTCGCCTTTTGGCCGGGCATTCCCAGGTGAGAGAGGAAGCCCTCCACCCTTCCCTTTCTCCCTGAAATCAGCAGACAAAAGCTCTCAGGTGAAAGATGCCCTCCCTGTACCAGCAGAAAGAGCATTCATCTCCGGAGAGTCACAGCTGAGAGAATCCTGCTCAAACAGGCCTTGGGAAGGTAATTCTCACCGCCCTTCGGTCCCCCACGTCATCTAGTTACCTTTCCACCATGGCCTCTCTTAGCAGGTTGGTTTCACCTGTTCTTTGGATCTTCATTTCCTTACAAAGACACCAAAGTCACGGGAATGTCTGTTTGTTTTTTCAGACAGGGTCTCGCTTTGTAGTCGAGGCTAGTTTTGAGTTCACTATGTAGTCCAGGCTGGCCTCGAACTCATTGCCATCCTCCTGCCTCAGCCTCCAGCTGTGCATCTTAGCCTGCACACTTTTTCTGTTGATCCATCTTAGATTCATTTAAATCTCTGGCCCAGCTGGGGCCTCCAGGGAGAGGGAGAGTTGGGTCTCCCCTGCAGCAGGGGCCTGCGAGGAGGCAGGCGGGGAGGCAGAAGACTGCAGCCTTCCTTCTGCCGGTTTCGCCTTCGCCAGAGGTGCCAGGTGACTGGAGGGCGAGCTCTGAACACAGCCTCCTCCCATTCACCGCCTTACTGCGCAAGAGTCCTCAGCCATAGGCAGTGAGAGGGTTTCCTAGCTGGAGCAACTGAGGTACAACGCGCCGCCCTGGAGCCCCCATTGCTCCTAGCCTCCAGCCGCTGCGGTCACCCGAGGAAAACGGTGGAGACCTCGAAAGATCAGAATCAGGGCCATAGATGGCTCTGAGATTACTTTCAGCAGCATCTGAAAATAGCAGAGCCGAGCCATCCCTACTGTTTTATTCACCCTGCTTCTCCAGAGGCGCAGTGCTATTTATCCGCTTTGGGGAACTGAGGAGCAAACATTCCGAGGAAATCAGCACAGGATACCGCGAAACAAATAAATAAAGGCTTCATGAATCACCCAAAGCCTCCTGTTCCATTCGCATGGTCAGGATTCCGGAGCGTGTGTCTGCTTCTGGAAATGCTGGCCAGCATTCTGGGCAAAATTCATAAAATACATTTCTGATTTTTATTGCTTTAAACCATTAGACAGAAATATCATTAAAGAAGTAAAACGCTGCTACCATTACAGTAATACTTCGTTCGGGGAAGACTCCCCAGTGGGTGTTAAAACAAGGGGGTTAAACATTTGATGAGGAGCAGATATTTCCACAACCTCCAAGTACCTCCCCCCGAAGTACTTACTCCCTGCAAGGAGAGAACACGGACGGGGTCAGAGGCGACCGTGGCCACCGCCCGCCTAACATCGCCGCTAGCCAGGCGGCCAGCCCACTCCCCCATGCACCTCGCTCCCCAGGTGACCCTGCCACACGCGAGCGTCCTCAGGTACGCTTGGCGGCTCGGTCCCCGGGGCTAAGATAAAGCACCTCGGACTGGGCCTTGATAAACAACAGAAGTGTATTTCTCACAGTCCCGGAGACCGGGAGGCCCCAGATTGAGACAGTAGCAGATTCCGAGTCTGGTGAGGTCACTCTGCTTCCAACATGGTGCTTTCCTGCTGTATCTGCACATGGCAAAAGGCCACCACGGGTCTCCAGTGCGCCCCTTCAACCATCCTGCCCAGCTCGCTATGAGGGCACTGATCACACCCATGAGGGCGGGGCTGTCCTGACTTAATCACTCCTCAGAGACCCCCACCGCCCCCTACTGTCACGCACATTCAGACCACGAAGGAGGCATGAGGGAGTGCCAGGTGAGCCGTGGAGGGCCTCTCCGGCAAACTGTGGCTTGCTCTTCTCAAATGTCATCGTGAGTCAGAGACAGGAAGAGGTAGCATTCTAGATCAAAGGAGGGGCTGGGGATGTAGCTCAGTGGAGTAAGTGCTTGCCTGGCAAGCACAAGGTCCTGAGTTTGATCCCTAGTACCGCAAAAAAAATAAATAAATAAAAATAGATTAAAGGAGACTAAAGCGACCTTAAATTAAATGTCATGTGATCCTGGCCTGGACCCTGAAGTAGAAACATGAAATAATTTTTGTTATTGCAATAGTTGGGAACTTTGACTACAAAGTGTAAAGTATTATAAAGTTGGTTTTTTGGGGGGGTCTTTTTGAGATGGGGTCTTGCTATGCAGTTCAGGCTGGCCTTGAACTTGCTTTGTAGCCCAGGCTGGTCTCGAACTCACAACGATCCTCCTGCCTCAGCCTCCCCAGTGCTGGAGTTATGGGTGTGTGTGCCCACTCCCATCTCACACTGAAGTTCTTAAAACACACACTTAGGGGTAGAGAAAAGATCGAATGAATGTAGCAAAATACAAATGTCGGTGAATCTAGGTCAAAGGCACATGAGAAAGGGTTTTGGAAGGGGCACATTTCTTGCTTTGTTATCTTACTTTTAGACAATTCTAACTTTTACAAGAATTCAAAATGATTTCAGAATAAAAAGTGCAAAAGAAAAATTAAAAAGCACTCTGGTCTTCTGCATCAGAACTCACTGAAGAGTTAAATAGGCCCAGGGTCGCTCATGTCAATCAGATTTTATGGGGCTCATGACTGAGAACCAGGGTAAAAGAAAGTGCATGATGAAGCACTTTCAAGACTAGGAAAAGGCTGGGCGTGGTGCCACATGCCTGTAATCCCAGAACTCAGGAGGCTGACGCAGGAGGACAGCCATGAGTTTGAGGCCACCCTGGGCTACATAAGCAAGTTTGAGTTCCACCTGTAGAACATAGTGAAATCTTGTCCCTACCCACCCCCACCAAAAAAAAGACTGGGAAAAGGCAGAGACCTGTCTTTGCATTTGCTCTCTATTGTTTTCCCTCTGACAGTGCCGGCTGAACTCGTCAGCCATGCTGATGTGACAGCCTCTCGGCCTCTCAGGGAGTGCCTCACAGCTCATGCTTAGAAGACACAAAGAGTAGAAATGCTCCTTCTGGTAATGAAAGTGCAAGAGAAATTGCCTTTAAAACAACGACCACATGCCGGGCATAGTGGCTCATGCTTGTAATCCCAGCACTCAGGAGGCTGAGGCAGGAGGGTCATCATGAGTTCAAGACCAGCCTGGGCTACAAAGTGAGCTCATGGCCAGCCTCAACTGCATAAAGAGACCCTGTCTCAAAAAGACAAAAAAAAAATGATCGCACCTGTAGCTATTCAGTTTCATCTATTAAAATGCAGTGAAATGGGCCAGGCATGGTGGCATACAATCATTATGGGAGGCTGAGGCAGGAGGATCACAAGTTTTGAGCCCAGCCCAGACAACTTAAGTGACTTGGCAAGACTCTGTCTCAAGATAAAAGCTAAAACATGGCTGGGGAGGTAGCACAGTGCAAAGACCTTGTGTTCAATCTCCAGTACTGAAAAACAAACAAGATAAACAAGCATCCCAGTGCAACACAGGGCAGGGCAAGTTTACCTGTGTGTTGGGATAGTCATAGGCCAGTGGTACTAATGTTCTCTAATGTTAAAACTGTCAGACATTTCACATTTTCTACAGGTTCTTGTTTGTTTTTTTGTTTTTCTTTTGGTCTTTTAAGACAAGGTCTTATAGTCTAGGTTGGAACTAAACTTGCTTTGTAGCCCAGGCAGTGGGATCACAGGCATGTGCCACCACACCCACTCCACACTTTTGCTCATTCCGAGCCCTGCACCTGTCTCAATCCACCTTGGTGACCCTCTCACTCCTTTAACTGCTGGCCAGGGCCCGTCACCATGCCTTACTTCCCATTCACTGTGACTGCTGTAGTCAGTAATATTCGCACCTGTAATCTCAGCACTCTGCGGGGCCAAGGAAAGAAGATCCAAGTTCAATCACAGCCTGGGCAACTTAGCAAGACTTTGTTCCAAATTAAAACATGAAATTAAACTTAGAAAGAGAGAGGGATGTGGCCAAGTGCAAAGGCCCTGGATTCAATCACCAATACCGATGAAATATTTAACAACTTTTAAAATTTTTGTTTTGTTTTGTTTTTTTGAGACAGAGTCTTGCTAGGTAGTTTACACTAGTCTTAAAGTCACTCTGTAGCACATGCTGACCTTGAATTCATGGCGATCCTCCTGCCGCAGCCTTCTGAGTGCTGGAATTACAGGTGTGCACCACCATGACAGAAAAAAAGAATTTAAACCTACCAGGAGTCCGGCATGGTGGCACACGCCTGTGATCCCCACACTTAGGAGACTGAGGCAGGAGGCTCACAGAGAGTTCAAGGCCAACCTGGACTACAGAGTGAGTTCAACTCCAGCCTGAACTGCACAGCAAGACCCTGAGAGGCGGGGAGCCAGGAGGGCGCTGTGGCCTTCCCATCCACAACCCCAGTGAGCCCCAAGCCTCGCCTCCTAGCGGCGCGTTTCGCTATCAACTCATCTGTGCGCTAAGCCACAAATGAGCGTTGTGCCACCCATGCGCTCACCTCTCAGAGCCCCGCCTCTGACGCAGCAGGCTTTGAGCTGGCGGCTGGGCACAAGCCGTGCCGCCCCCATGGGCTTCAGATCACCTCCCCACCTCTCCGCGCTGCTGCGATGGGAGCAGTGGGGGTACAGCTGCTGCACTGTGTTGTTCAGGGAATAACGAGAAGGAAAAACATCTGCATGAGACTGTTTTCAGCCAGCAGGCTGGCTCCACATGCAGGACCCACACATGTGGAGGGCAACTGTGTGCCCCCCAGCATCTGCGGCCCAGCACCCCCCACCACAGTCCCTTCCACACTGTGCCCCCATCTACTTCCCTAGCAGGAGACACCCTTTGGAATAGGCAGACCTGCCGTGTTGCATGTGGGCCACATCCAGTCAACTGGTGAAAAAGGCTGCAGAGAGAGACATCATTTCTCTTCTAGGTTTTGGGTGTTTGGAGGGGAAGTGCTGGTGACCCAGGGCCTCATGCCCACTAAGCAAGCGCTCTACCACGCGGCCACTGCCCCCTAAGAAATACTTCAGCTGGTGCCCCCCCCCCGCCTAAAGGGGCTCATAATGCAGTTAGAACCACAAAAACACATCGGGAGTTGTGGTGATTTGTGCAGAAGCTTGATGTGAGAAAAAGGACGCCTTGATCCTGTTTTCCCAGGGATTTGCCATGTCGCCATGGCAAATGGCACGCACGCTTCAGGCCTCACGCTGGCTTCGTGAAATGAGGAGGCCAAACTGGATGACAACGGTGACAACAGCTACAGTTCCCTGGGCACTTGCTGCGTAGTGGCCTGCGCCAAGCACTTGCCAGGACAAACACGCCGAAACCTCCCATCGCTGTGCAGTTACCGCTGCTGGCACCTTCCTTTTACAGAGAGTCTGTGAGGTCCTTTCACCTCTGCTTCTATAACTAGATGATTTCAAGTAATGTGGTGGATTGTGCTTTCCAAAGGTGGCTACAATGGCATATTCCATCTCAGCCCGGGGTGGTGATGCATGCCAGTAATCCCAGCACTTGGGACACTGAGGCAAGAGGATTGCTACAAGTTTGAGGGCAGCCTGGGCTACCCACTCTACTACAAAGTACAACCCTGTCTCAAAAAAAGGGGAACAATATTTTGCATCTTGTCTACTCTTTGTCTGCTCTTCTTTGTCTTGACACACCTGCCGTGACAGGTGAGTCTGTCTCTGCTCCCACTGAATTTGGGCAGGACGCTGACTGCGGTGAGAGTGAAAGGCACGACTTCTGAGGCTGGCTCCACAACAACCTATATAGTGTAGCTAGGTGTGGTGGCTCACACCTGCAATCCCAGCTACTCAGGAGGCTGAGGCCATGGTCAACAAAAATGATATACAGATTTATTGCAGTCCCTACATAAATACCATAACATTCTTCACAAAACTAGAAAAAACATTCATGTAGAACCAGAAGAGACAGAATAGCCAAGGAATCTCAAGCAGAAAAAGCAAAGCAGGAGCCATCACAACTCAATTTCAAGTTATACTACAAAGCAACAGTAACAAAATAGCACAGCACTGGTGCAGAAACAGACATGTAGACGGATGGAATAAAAGATGCAGAACCACGCACCTTCAACCATCTGACTTGGTTTTTTGAGATAGAGTCTCAATGCAGTTCAGGACAGCCTTGAACTCACTGTGTACCCAGGCTGGCCTCGAACTCACCCTGTACAAAACCAAATCAAAGTGGATTAAAGACCTGGATATAAAAACAAACTCTGAAATTGCTAGAAGACAATATAAGGGAAACACTTGAAGCCATGGGCACAGGTAAGGATGTACTGAAGAGAACTCCAGTAGCACAAGAAATGACCCCAAGAACCAACAATTAAAACACTTCTGCACCTCAGAGGAGTCAGTCCACAGAGCAACGAGACAGCCTACAGAATGGGAAAAAATTTTGCTAGCTACTCTTCTGGTAGAAGACTAATATCTGGAATATACAAAATATTAACTAAAAAATATTAACTCCCCCCAAACCAGCCATCAATCAAAAAATGGGCAAATGAACTGAATATGCCCATCTCAGAAGTACAAATGGCCAATAAGCACATGAACAAATGCTCATCTTTAGCCATTTGGAAATGCCCATCAAACCAGCTGTAAGGTTCCACATGCGCGCAGTCAGAATGGCCAGTATCAAGGATTCAAAAAACAGCAAGCACTGATGCTGTGAGGGAAAGGGAACCTTTCTACATTGTTGGTGATGATGTAAACTAGTACAACTGCTAAGGAAACCAGTATGAAGACCCCTCAAAACAACTAAAAATTGAAATTCTGTCTGACCCAGCTATACCTCTCCTAGTATATTCCCCAAAGAATTAAATACATGATACTATGGTGATACATATATATACCACATACATACCCATGTTTATAGCTACACAACAGCCTACATGTCATTAACAGTTGAATGCATAAAGCAAATTATATATATATATATATATATATATACATATATATATATATATGCTCAACAGAATTTTATTCAGCCATAAAGAAGAGTGTGGCTGTCAGTTGAGGGCAGCCTGCATTCCTTGTCATGTGGCCACCTCCACCTTCAACTCAGCCATGAAGAATATCTCTCATGTCAAATCAGTCTCATGCTTCTAGTTCTTGACTTCCTCTGTCTTTGACCTCCAGACCCAGATTTAATTGGCTGGTTTAATTAGGCCACGTCCATGTGGATGATCTCCGTATCATAAGTCAGCCAATTTGAGACCTCAATTACACTTCGAAGTACCTTTTGTCATAGTGGCCACTGATTCCACTCACTCTCAAGGGAAGATTATACAAGTGTGAGGTCACTGAGTGTTATGGCTTATAGTATCTAAATGTGTTGCCAAAGCCTCACACGTGCATAGCAGGGGCTTTTGGAAGTAACTGGATCATGGGCCTGTGACACTGGATTAATCTGCTGATTGGTTTAGTATGGTTCATGATGGATTTACTCAGGAAAAAAGACCCACCCTGGGTGTGGACAGCACCAGCCAATAGGCTTGTAACCTGGATGAAATAAAAAGGGAAAGCAGAAGGAAGTTGCTCTGTATTGTGGTCTGTGTCTAGATGCACCCTTAAAGCTTTATGCAGTCATGGGGGGTGGGCTTTTCAGAAGTGGCTAAATCTAGAGTTTGTCACTGATTCATGCTCCGATGCTGGGATTAAAGGTGAGAGCTACACCACCCTAGGGCTGGTAACCTGCATAAGGGACAGAAAGAGGATTGTCCCTACTTACTCTCCATTTTTGCTTTTGCTGTCTTCCGCTGTAATGAACTGTTGCCCCTCTGCTGTGTGCCACCCTGCCTTGGAGCCAGCCAATTATGTAAGGTAAAGTAAACTTCCTGGCCAGGTGTGGTGGTGCAGGCCTGTAATCTCAGCACTCGGAAGGCTGAAGCAGGAGGAGGCGAGTTGGAGGCAGCCTGGGCTACAAAGTGAGTTCAAGGCCAGTCTGAACTGCAGAGTGAGACTGTTTTAAAAAGACAAAAAATAAAATAAAATAAACTTCCCTCCTTTAATTTGTGGGTGTTGGGTATTTTGTCCCAGCAAACAGAAAGTAACTTAGACACTGGGGTCATCTGAGAATTCTACTGAACACACAGTTTGTGCTTCATTCTTTGTATATTTGATCTTGAAGCTCACCCACTATGCTGTGAGGAAGCCCAAGCAGCCTGTGGAGTGGCCAATGTGGAGAGAAACCGAGCCACCGACTCCCCACCAACAACCAGCATCAACTTTCCAGCCATGTGAGCATTTGGAAAATGGATGTCTGCCCCAAGCTGAGCAACCCTGCTAGTGATACATGGAGCAGGTGAGGTGTCCCCACTGAGTCCTGCACAACCTGCAAATTTTTGAGTAAAATCAAGGATTGTTGTGGCTCTAAGCCACTAAGTTTTGGGGTGATTACACAGCCATCAGTAATCAAAACCAAGTAATGACCTGTATATGATCTACAAGTACTGAAAGCCTCTGCTATGAGGAAGAATAGCTTACACTTCTTGTAGGAGGTGAAGTAGGTAGCAGTGTAGGCCTAAAATGTCATTCAATACATCCTTGCTGATTTGTTTATTCAAACTTACACCGAACTGATTCATACTAGTATAGCCATCATCATAATTGGAAATCCAGCACTTTAAAAGGGTTAGCTAAAAATTATGCTTTCCTTTGAGCAATGGCTATATTTTTGAACAGTATCTGTAAAATATTTGGGATGTAAATGAATACAGATAATGGACATTAATTTTAAAGCTACAATAAACTTGTTTGTAAATCACTGAAGTATTAAATATTCAAAAGTATATACAATTATTTTTCAATTACCATTTTTATTGGAAAAAGTAGAAAACATTGGGGAAATAATCACTAATGTTATTATTCAAGAATTTTCATCAATAGATGGATTAGGTGAAAGTCTGCTGGAGAACAAAATACCCACTGTCAGTGTCTACCTCTCCCTGATTATCTGTCAATTACTGAGGGGAAAGGTACCTTTACCACAAGGAAGAAACCTGTTGGACACCCTGTAGTCAAGGATCAAACTTACCACCGATGGTGGACACAGTGACATTGGGGGCTTCCCAGTTGGATGCACTAAAAACAACTGTGTAGTTATTTTGCAAAAAAAAAAAAAAAAAAGTTTAACCTGAATCTGATTATGAGAAAGCAGACAAATCCAAGTAAAGGGCACTCTGAAAAACCACTGGCTTAGATTCCTCAAAAATCTCAATGCCACAAAAGACATAAACAGCTAGGGAATTCGTCTAGATGAAAACGTATTAACCCAAGGAATTAACGAAATTTGGATTCTGACTGGATCTTGAATCTCTCTCCAACAAGAAAGAGTCATAAAACTATAAAATTCAAATATGCACTGCATGGTGGGTAATAGTGCCATACTAAACGTTACTTTAGTGCCATACTAAACATTACTTATCAATGAGCCGGGCGTGGTGGCACAGGCTTGTAATCTCAGCACTCGGGAGGCTGAGGCAGGAGGATTTTTGCAAAGTTCGAGACCAGCCTGGGCTACAAAGTGAGCTCATGGCCAGCCTGAACCGCATAGCAAGACCTTGTCTCAAAAAGACAAAGAAAAAAGTTATTTATCTGCATGGATTGTGGTTAAATAGGTGAAAGTCCTTGTTCTTGAGAGACATGCTAACGTATTCAGGGTCTGTACCTTCCAGTAACATTCAGGTAACTGTGGAAGGACCAAAGTTCTGTATTTGGTTGAAAGAAGTCTACGTCAGCAAAGTTTCCTCTGCATAGTGAGGGTAGCAGGCAGCCAGCTCGCCTCCCTGGGTGGCAGGTGGATCCTGAGTGCTTTAAAGTGGCCACAGTACCACAGGGAGGGAAGTGGAAGGCAGTGGTTCCAATTCTGTCGCAGGAACAAACACACAGGAATACATACCAGTATGCTCCGGGCACTTTAAGATGGCGAAACCACGCCCCCCAACCTTCTGCCACACATGACCAGAGCGCATGCGCGGCCTGGAGCACTTTACGGCAGTCCCGACAAGCACGAGGCCTCGGCACGCGGTACGGTTGTCCTCAGCGATCGAAGGCGTTGTGGGCTGGCAGTGCGAGGGTTAGTCTTCCTCTCGCTGGGCGGACATGGCAGGCGTGGGAGCTCTGTTTCAGAGGGCGAGAGCCTATGTGAAGACCAAAGAGTTCTGGGACTACCTGACCAGTACGCACTTCTGGGGGCCAGTGGCCACCTGGGGCCTTCCGCTGGCTGCCTTTAACGACATGAAGCGGTCGCCCGACATCATCAGTGGCCGCATGACAATGGCACTTTTCTTCAACTCCCTGGTTTTCATGCGCTTCGCCTACCGCGTGCAACCTCGAAACTATCTGCTGATGGCGTGCCACTGCGCCAACGTGGTAGCACAGAGTGTGCAGGGCTCCCGCTACCTGCGCTACCACTATGGCGGCGGCTCTGTGGCCACCACCAGCCCCGACGCGCTGCCCTCCTCGCAGAAAGCAGCCCCGTAGTGCCCGGGGCCGTCACTGAAGTGGGCCAGCACCGACGGGACTCTATTCCTCCTGAAGACACCGATGGACACTCTGGTTTTGACTCTCAAGCAGTGCGAGCCCAGTTGAAACCTGCAGTCTGGTTGATAAAGGCACATCAAAGTGAGGCTGCTGAAATGCGTGTTTTGTGTGCTGGGGATAAAGTGTTTTCTGGGGGAGGGCAGCTTTGGCTGGGCCCCCTTCCCAGGGTCTGGGAACCAAGGGTCGAAACAAGGGGGAGGAAGACTGAATGGGAGAACGTACCCACTAACCCATACTTTTTTTTAAGCTCCCTGGGGAATGTATTTTGATTTCTTTTGGGTGTTCAGGGCAAATAAGGATTTTTAGTTTGACATAGCCTAAAATTTGGTACAGTCACAAATCCCTACACCAAAGGAGGTGTCCCCATTTCTACTGAGGGAAGTGTCTCCAGGAAGGTTTAAATGAATGTAATACAATCAAGTTTACACTTTTAAGAAACACTGAAAGAATCTTGGTCTTGGTAACGAGAGCAACAATAGAATCTGCCATGGTGACAGCACAAACAGTTCAGAGGATGTAAGGGGCTCAGCGGCATAAGTGCTTGCCTGGCAAGGCTAAGGTTTGACTCCCGGTACCAAAACACAACAAAACAAAAAAACCAACAGAAAAAGAATAAACGATTTGGAGCATGGCTGCTGTCCACCCTGGGCTCTAAGAAAATAGAAAATAAAAAGGACAAAATAGTTTCCCTTTCCTTATCCTTCAAAGTAGAGAAAATGAAAGTTTGTAACGCAGGTTAACTCTTAACACTTGAATGGCAGCCAGGGTCTCGGCTGAGGGTCAGTGGGCAACACCAGCAGCCCAGAGGGTTTCTCCGGGAATCTTGTGGGTACTACTGACTTCTTAAAGCAGGAAACAAGAGAAGGGTAGAGTTTGAGGATGGGGCCATTATCTCCAGGGCAGAGGCTTCCTCTAGGATATGACCCCGATTTCCCCATGCCTTAGCCTCTGGAGGCCAGGGGAGGGTCCAGAGTGGCTACTGGGAAACCCAATGTAAATGTTCCAAGGTGCTTAACTCTGTTTTTGATAAAGATTTCAAATACCAAGGTGTTAAAATAACTCTCAGGTTCTGGAGACACCAGCTCTTGGCTGAGGCAGCCACCTTCGTGGAACTCCGGAAGATTCCTTGTTCCATGGCATCTAGCATTAGTCCCTTGAGTGGGCAGTCTCCAGTTCACATTCTGCACTTGGGGGTGGGGTGGGAGGGGAAGAACGCATTGGAAGTGCAGTGTTATCTGTTGCTATGTAAACTAT
>PVLD010014430.1:20715-52500 GCA_004027595.1 Dinomys branickii | reverse complement strand
ATTCAATCCGCTATACAAAAAAAAAAAAAAAAAGAAAAAGAAAATAAAAGAAAAAACACCCAGACCTGGGCTCATGTTCTTCCATCCCTAACTCACTGTGGACCTTGTGGAAGGGACCTCCACTTACTCATAAAACAGCAATGCTTTTATAACCCACCTCTCAGGACTGTTTTGCTTATCGGCAATGACCCTTTGGGGAGTAAAAGAGCTAATCCTGGAAGATGGTGACCGGGTAGGCAGCAGAGAGAGAACCTCCCGGAGGATTGCCCCCCAGACAATGGAATATAGCAATATGAAGACAGAAAGGAGAGAGGTGTGGACCCTGAACCCAAGAAGGATCTGAAATGGGAACCGAAGCCCTAGGAAAGACCAAGCAGAACCTCTCCTGGAGGAAAGGATCAGAGGGCCGCCGCGGCACAGTCGGAGGGAGAAGAGATGGAGAAAGAGGAAGCCACCGCTTCAAACACACTCTTGGCCCAAGCCCTCGTTCCAGCGATTGCAGCTGCGGCTTCGGAGACCCACGCTCATGGAAGCCTCCCGACTCGGCCAGGGGAGAGCGGAGTTCCAAGAGCTGGTCCAGGTCTGGAGAGGAGAGGGCGCAGCCAGGAAAAGAGGCAGTGATGGTTGGGAACTGTTGTCAAATCCAGTGTGAGGATGAGAGGTTGCAACAGCCACTGAAGCGGAGTCCCCACCCTGCAGCAACCTTCCTAATCAGCACCTGGAGGCAAGGTGGAGCCAGAGCAGCCAGTACACATCCCACCACACCCAGCTCTATGCCTGCCTCGAGGCTGTGGCCTCCTGCCTCTCCACCGTGTGGGCGGCTGCCAGTGGGGAGTGGTGGGGTGCATCGGCAGTGACCTTAGAGCCACCGCAACTCCCAGGGATCCAGCCAAGGAACAAATGGGAACTGGAGCACAACAGCAAGAGAGAGCTGCAGATGGAGGTGGATCACATGGCCCCACGCCCTTCTCACTCCAACATCAAGCAGGAAGCATGAACTGAGTTACTGGGCTTCAGCTCCCACCCTGAACGCCCTCTGTGAGCACCTTGAGCCTCGTTGGCCTGCGCAATCACCACCTGTTCCTGACAGCAATGGGACGAGTCCACAGGCTTCAGGACTCACCCCAAACTACTAATACGAGCAACAAGAGTGTCTCCATACTGCTTGCTTATATGAACCCTGTATGAACCCATGGGGACCGGGTAGGCAGCAGAGAGAGAACCTCCTGGAGGAATGCCACTCAGACATAGGAATATAGCAGCATGTGAAGGACAGAAAGGAAAGAGGTGGATATCCTGAACTCGAGAAAGATCTGAAATGGGAACTGAAACCCTCAGAAAGACTAAGCAAAACCTCCTCTGGAGGAGGGGATCAGTGATCTGCCATGGCGCAGTCAGAGGGAGACGAGACAGAGATGGAGGAGGTCGCCGCTCCAAGCACACCCTTGGCCCACGCCCTCGTTTTGGCATTCGCAGCTTCAGCTTCGGAGACCCATTGCCCAGCTGCAAGGGGTGGGGAACGGTAATGCTGGAGATCAGGAGGAGGTGGGAGGAGAAGAAAGGGCCTCTGGCATCAAGGCACCGGGGCAGAGCCAAAAGGGTCACAGAGGGTGACTCGATAGGGGTGCGTGCCCCGCGGCTGCGCCGCTGTGGGCCCCGCAGCTGCCCCGCAGTGGGCCCCGCAGCTGCTCCGCTGTGGGCCCTGTGGCTGCTCCACTGAGGGCCCACGCTCAGGGCACCTCATGGACTGGACCCGCCCCCACCCATAGCACGACGACAGGGTGGAGGCGGGCGGTCCGCTGTGAGCATATGTGCTTTCCCACCTCCAACCATGGCAGTTTGTATACACCCATGTATGTTATAGTATAGTCTGAGGCAGCTATATCTCTTCCCAAGGCGAGAGTCCAAGGATATAGATAAACCCAGGAGTACAGTTATTATCACAGGGAAGATGACTGAGTGGTAGGGCAACGGAGATGAGGGAGGAGAAAAATTGAATGATCAAATGGGCCATCATCTGTGTAACTGTGTAACAAAGGTGAAGGTAACATTATGTAGGACAGCATCCAGAGCTAATTCCCTTCTATGTTCTCTATAATTCTGTATTTCCTCAATCGTTTTTGTATTAACAGAAGTGAAGATAACTTTATATTATACAGCATCCAGTGCAAATTCCCTATCTTTTCTATAATTTGATATTTCCTGTAATGTTTTTGTGTTAACTAATGCGAAGATAACTATGTAATACAACATCCAGTGCTAATTCCCTACTATATTCTGTATAACTTTGTATTTTCTGTATTGTTTATGGCTTTTCTGGTTCATATGTCTCCATTCTTTTGTCTTTAAAATAAAATTTAAAAAAAAAAGAGCTAATCCTGGTACAGTGTGTGGTCCAGAGCGTAGCCAGGAAGCACTGATTAAGTACCACTGATTACACTTCAAGTTCTGTTGCGGTCAAGGCCCTTGGTGGGGTACCCAAAGCCCAGAGGCCACCCTCGCCTCCCCCATCAGAAACTGCACTAACCAAAGGAAGAGTACATGGAACCAGAGCCAGGGGGCCTTCCCGGGGTGCGCTGGTGCCCAAGCCTAGGGTGGGTCAGGGGGGCGGAGGCAGGCATGCACACTGCTTCTCTGAACCCCCCTGACACACAGGCCGCTCCTGCCCTCCTCCTGCAGCCCTCCTGAACTCATCTCAATGCAGGGCTCAGGCGCATGCCCCTGAGAGCTCAGGAGAACCGGGCTGGAGACTGGACTGGTTGTCATTCCCCAGGCCCCACCCTAAAGGCCATGGATGTCCACATATCCAGAGGGAGTGAAGGGGTTTCCTCAAAGCAGAAGGAGGGACAGGGTAAGAAAGCCCGAAGACAGGGCAGAACTGGGTGACAGAAGAGGCAGAGAGCCTCAGGGGGCCAGGAAACCCCCAGGGTAAAGTGTTACTTGCCATCCTCATGCCCTTCAGAACCCTGGAGAGCACCCAGCAGGCAGCCAGCACACACCCAGTGCAAAGTACCCAGGAACAGCCAAGAGCACAACAGAGCACTCACAGAGACATGCTCAGGGGAACCACACATAACCACACGGAGATGAAGAGGCAGTAGCTGCCACGAGGCCTCCATATGTGTGCGACAAAACAGATGCACATGCGCACAGGTACTGCCCAGCCCACCTGACCACCTGCCTCTGCCCACCTGCTCTCCCTCACTCCTGCCCACCTGACCAGCAGGGCCCCGGCTGGGCCAGTGTCCTCCAGGTCTCAACACATCCTGCCATCTGTTGTCCCAGACCTTACAGGGCCCAGCCAGCAGGTCCATTGTGATCCTAGATTTGAACAATTTGGCAATCCTACATTTGAACTAGGGGACTGGGTGCAAGGCAAAATCTGGCCTTAAGACAAGACCCAAACGCAGAGCCAAAGCTGGGCAGAGCCGGGGCTCAGCACAAGCTTCCTTTCTGGTCTTGTCATCCCACCTGCCTCGGAAGCCCCTCTGACTGCTTCATACTGTGAGCAGATGCACAGGAATCCCCTTATCCCCATCTGGAAGCCCTGAAGAGTAGTGGCAAACAGAGAAAACACGGAAACACAAAACACATGAAGCACAACCTGGCAGGATGAGATCAGACATGAGGAGCACTTCCTGCTGGAGACACCAAAGCACTGGAGTAAGTAGCAAACAGTGGCACCCATAAGATGCCCTCTTAGCGGGGCATGGTAATCCCAGCACTTGGGGGCTGAGGTAGGAGGATAAGGAGTTTGAGGCCAGCCTGTGCTCAAGGCCAGGCTCGACTGCATAGCAAGACCCTCCTTTTTAAAGAAAGGTCCTCTTTAAGGGTGGGGGTAGAAAGCTAGAGTGGCATGATTGTTTTTATTTTTTACTAAACTTACTAAGAACAAAGCCACCCCCAACTGCAGAGGTCAGAATAGTATTGAAATGGCTGTAAGTTAAGACACCCGGCTGCTGCAGCTCCTCAACCTTGGCAAAGTCTGACCTTGCCTGCAGGCAGAGGGCCGGACACAGTGACCTTTGTAATGCCAGCCTGAGCTGCACTGCCTGGACACCTTCCCTACTGTGTGACTTCTCCCAGAGGGGAAAACATGTTGCTCAGAGAAGAGAGAGGGTGGGGAGACAAGGGCCACCTGGTACCATGGCAACAGGCCTTGGCTAAAGCACATCCACAGCTTCCCCTGTTGCTGCTCCTGACAGGAGCTAAGTGTTACAGATGGCACCTCCCCAGTCAAAACAGGCGGTAACCCAGGAGGGGCAGGGGGACACATTGTAAAAATGGGAATGAGAGGACTTGTGGGTGCTGAGCCCTGAAATATGACACCAGCTCTGGCGTATGCCCCTGGGCTCCCTGACTAACTCTCTCCTGCTTCCTCCCTTCCCTTCCCTCCCGCCACACCACCACCTCCCCACCCATCACACCTCCAATCTGGTGCTCTTCATCCCTGGTCCTTCTAGCACCCTTGGCCACCTCCTGCCACCCCACTGTCCTCTCCCTTCCTGCTCTGCATTTTCTCTAGCCCTCCCCCACCCCTCTGCCCTGTCCTCCCCACTCACTGTGGCCCAGCCCAGTGCCTGCGACCATCTGCCGGCTCCAAACGCAGCAGCCACCCTCCCTCCACCCCTCCTTCAAGCACCTGCTTCTGAGCTGCCTGCTGCCCTCATCCTCCTCTATGCCCCACGTCCTCCGGGGGGGGAGAGTTGAGAGATGGCATCACTGTCTCCAGTTCACCGACTATGAAACAGATCTATAGAGGGGGTCTGGGAAACTGGGCTAAAGCCCCAGAGGAACGGAACAGCTCATGAGTCGGGCCCTTGAACCGCAGATTCTGCAACCAGGAGGGGTGTTTAGAGGTCATCTCATCAAGTCTGCTCCTCCCCTCGAATGAATGAGTGTCTGCACCACCAAAATCTGCTGTCTTCCCAGTTATATGAAACACGCTTCCCTGAACACCCACCCATTCCTCTGTTCAAAAACTCAATAAATATCTAACACTCACAACACCTAGCTAGGGAAACTGAGGCTCGGAGAGGTCAGGTAACTTGCTCAAGGTTGTGTAATGTGTTGGACACCTCAGTGTGCCACTCTGAACCCTCTCCGCCCCACCTCCTACCCCAGCCACTTCTGCAGCGACCAGTCCTCTGAGAGCCTCTTACAGGTACAACATGGCAGCACTTTCCACCATCCACACCAGGCCTGCTTGGAAGCTTCGGTATGGGATGCACACGGGAAGCCGCCTGACACACACATGCGGTCAGGAAGCACAGGGGGTGGGTTTCCACGCAGCCACCCTTGTCCAGCGGGGCCATGAGAATGGATGATAAAAGCATCGCCTCCTTGCTTTGCTTTTCTCTCCTGCCTGCCTTTGCTTCCCCAAATCACTTCCCAAATAAACCACTCGGTGTGAGCCTTTCTCCAGGGAATACAGCGGACACAGGGTAAGTGGGCACTGCAGCTGGGACTCAGACCCAAGTCTGAGCAACAACAGAGCATCACCGAGAGAAAGGTTAAGCCTCATGCCTAACCACTGCCACAAGACCTTCACCACCATCCCTGCCAGGGCCCCTTCCCTCAAGGTTCCGGTCATCTGAGCCTCTGAGGCCCACCACACTTGATCAGACAGCGGTAGGAAAGAGACAGGGGAGCTGTGCGGTGCCTGCCACGGGAGGACCCGCTTCTCAGGGACTAAGACCACCTTCTGCCAAATTACCTCAACTCCCTAGGCTAGCACGGGTCCCCTTGAATGTGCCCTGGCCAGACCCGAGTTCAGCAGCTGTTTTGCCCCAGAAGCGTCAACCACGGAGGGTCTTCAGCTCCATCCCCCAATCCAGTCCCATTCTCCCGCTTTTTAACATCTGACAAGAGAGGTGCTTCCTGAAGCCTGAGCAGAGGACCAAAAAGTCACCCAGCCCTGGACTCAGACAAACCAGCACCCTTGCTTATAGGCGAAGGAAGAGCCTCCCTCAACTCCTGCTCAAGTCCTATAGATGATCTGGGGCTTTCCTGAGGGAAATCCCCCTCCAGGACCTCAGAGGCCCTGAGTCACTGCCACCTCCAGGCCCCAAGCAGCTGTGCAATCTGTTTACTCCTGAAGGTGGCAGGGAGAACCAGAGGGAAAGGCCTTCTCCTTCTCCATAGAAAACTGAGGCCTATGGGGTTCAGGAGAGATTCCAGGGTCACAGGCATGAAAGGAAGATAAAAGCCCAGAGTTACCTGGCCCAAAACAACCCTGTTATTTCCCAGTGAGGTCCACCTAGCAGACACAGATCCCCACATTCAGAGCTCAAGCCCCATTTGCACCTAAATGTCCTTCGGGTTAGTTAAGAAGGGTAACCCTCAACCAGCCCCCAACCTAGACACATAGCATCTGGTAGTGACAAAACCACAGTGGAGGCCACAGGCTCCAGGGGGCCCCTGCACTCCTGTCCTGGGCCCCCCCAGAGCTAGTCACACACACTCACCCACCAAAGGCCTCTGGAAATGAGCAGCAGACTGGTCCATGACAACCTGTCAGCCAGCACCCCCAAGCACACACATCATAGTTCCTCTTCCTGCAGCAGGAACAGGTTGGAGTGAGGATGGGCTGGGATTTGTGCTCTTGGGGGGTGCGGGGGAGAACAGGGGGCCAAACTCACCCCGCCTAGCTGCAGGGTCCTCCCGGAGTTCCTGGCTTTTTCCTTCTACCACCCCTACAAAAACCCACGTCTGACCTCCGTCTTGGTCAGCTTCTCTCGCTAGAGACTCGCCAAGGGCTGGCTGGCGTCTCCTTCACGCACACACACCCCTCTGCATGGGTATGTGTACAGTGCCCCACCCGGTAGGGAATCCTGAGGACAGGCACCCCACCTGTCAAACACAACCCAGTACCTTGAATGGCTTGCTCTGTGGGGTGCAGCACGGAGCTCACTCGAGCCATAGGTGCCGGGTGTCGCTTTGCAACACACGCATTCACACCACAACACAGACTCCAGCGCCGCGCTCAGTCACACCCAGGACTCCCGTGTTGATTCCGGCTGGCTACAGAATTACAACCCAGCCTGGGAGCCACTGACCTTCTCACTTCCCGACGTGGACAAAATGTCAACAGTCAGTCCTGGCGGCTCGGCCCGCCAGCACGCGGGGAACGCGGCGCGCACCGGGCTCCATCCGGACCGTCCCCCTCCTCCTCGGCGCCGGGGTTCCCCCGCAGCCCGCCCAGTCGCGTGCACCGTCACCGCGGCGCGCACGCGCGCACACCGGCCAGAGGCTCCGAACGCACAAAGCTGCGCCCGCTCGCACACCTGGCGGGCGCGCCCCCGGCCTCGGGGCTGCGCACACGCAGGCGCGCGGGTCCCCCTGCCGTCGCCCCTGGGTCAGCGCCCGAGTCCTGGGTGCCCGACCGGGGTCGCCCAGCGCAGCCACTGGAGAGGGGGTGGGGTGCGCCGTGGGCGCTGGGGTGCGCCTTGGGGACCACAGCCGCGCCAACCGCCCTCGGCGGCTCCTCGCGAACAAAGGCGCGGGGCGGGGCAGGAGCGCCCTGGGGACCCAGGGAGAGTAGGAGGAAGAAGCCCACCCGCAGCAGAGGTTCTTGTAGGATGGAACCTAAGACACTGAGGAAGGAAAGATTCGTGGGTTCCTAGTCTATGGAGGAAAACATTCTGGGGCTCTCTCCGGGAGGAGGTACAGGGCTATGGGGGGTGGGGGGTCGAGGACTGGCAAAACCCCGGAAACTGCGCAGTCTTGGACCTGGCAGCTTGGAGCTCCTGTACCTTCCCTCCACAGATCCCCTTCCGAGCGTCTGTTAAACCAAGGATGCACCTGAACTCGAAGGGGTTGAAGGAATGAAGTCTTCCCGCCAGCTTCAGGACGCAGGAGCTCTGTAACCTCCATGGAGGGCAGACTCTGACTGTGGCTTGCATACTTCCACTAAAGGAAAGCTCACTCCCTCACAGCCCTCAAGCAGCTCTAAGCACTAGACAACCCTCCTTTAATTGCACAGAAACTTTCCTCCCTTCTGTCGGTGGGAGCCTCATTCTGTGCTGGACATAATGGCTTTCCGCTTCTGGAACACACCCAAGGCCTTGCGCTTCCTACTCTGCCTGCAGGGAATCCCTTAGACCCCAGGTCCTGTACTTCATGCCCCCTGTTCAGCCCTCACACTAGCACCTTCTCCGTATGACTGACTGCTCCCTTGTAGCGCCAGGACTCGGGTCAGGCGTCACCGTCCCAGAGAGCCCTTCCACCCTCCGAAGTCTACGCACATCCACTGGTTGCTTGTTACCACAATACTGTTTGAGTTTCTCTAGCAATCTGGTCATCTTGGGAAACTCTTGTCTCTGTCTTTACATGCTGGTGTCTGTCTGTCCCAAGAGGATGTGTGCCCTGTGTGGGCAAAACCCTCGTCTGCCTTGAGGACCACTGACCCGGAGGAGGGCCACAGCGGGCAACGGTGGAAGGAAGGAGGGAGGGAGGGGTGAAAGAGAGAAGGGAAGGGAGGCAGGCAGGCAGAGGCAGACAGTCCGAAGTCTGAGTCCTTTCAGCAGCCCGACCCTGAAATGCAAACTTCCCAGCTATTCAAGGGTACTCAGCTACTGCCCACTGAATATGTGGACAGAAGAGACTTTGTCTTGAGTCTGAGCCTCAGAGCAGCGAGACCTTCCCTTCTCCAACTCTGGACCCTCCCCTGAGCACTTCCATTCCATGATTCAAGGGATTTCTTTGCTAAGTTCCTAAAGCATAGGACCATTGCCAGAGGTGGTGGCACACACCTGTAATCCCAGCACCCGAGAGGCTGAGGCAGGAGAGCCTCATGAGTTTAAGGCCAGCCTGAACTACATAATGAGACCCTGGAGAGGGAGAGGGGCGAGAAGGAAGGAAGGAAAAGGAAAGGAAGAGCCAGGGATATCGCTCAATGGCACAAGCACCTGCGTGGCAAGTGCAAGGTCCCAAGTTCGATTCCTGGTACCAAAAATATTTTTAAAAGAAAAAGAAAAAAAAGAAAGAGAAGCCAGGCATGGTGGTGCATGCCTGTAATCCCAGGACTTGGGAGGCTGAGGCAGGAGGATTGTTGTGAGTTCAAAACCAGCCTGGGCTACAAAGTGAGCTCAAGGCCAGCCTGAACTGCATAGCGAGGCCCTGTCTCAAAAAGAAAAAAAAAAAAGGAAGGAAGGAAGGAAGGAAGGAAGGAAGGAAGGAAGGAAGGAAGGAAGAAGGCCACCATACCCAAACCCTTCAGACAATTGATTCTCTGGCCCTGCTGCCTAAATGCAGACCGGATCAGAGACCAGCATTGACTTCCCTTTTATCTCTGTTAAACTGTATCCACAGCAGTGCCCCTTTTTCCTCCAGGGAAGCTGTGAGGGAGTGACCTTTCCTTTAGTGGAAGTGTCCAAGCCACAGTCAGTCTGCCCTTCCAAGGTCCCCACCCCTAATGGATGCCTGAAACTGGATACTGTGTTTTTTTGTTTTTGTTTTTGTTTCTATCAAGACTGTCCTTGGCTTGCTGCAGGCTAATGTGAGTGCTCTGAGAATATTTAAAGTGGGCTAGGCTGAGCTGTATCAGTTGATACATACATATCAGTGAATTTGGGAATTTGAATCTTTTCACTTAAAAGAAGCATTTCATAGCTTCTCTATTGCTAGTGTTATCACTCTGACACTTTGAGGCCATTGTTAAGTAAAATAAGAGTCACCTAAACACAAGCACTGTGCTACCAAGACAGTAGATCAGATAAATGGAGGTACGACCCTAAGTGACTAACAGGCAAGTAGCATATACAGCATGGATACATTAGACAAAGAGGTGAGTCACATCCCTGGGAGACAAAACTGGGACAGGTTTCATCAGGCTGCTCAAAATAGGACACACAACTGTTTATTTCTGAAAATTTCCCTGTAGCATTCTCAGACTGTTTTCCTGTGAGTAACTGAACCTGTAGGAAGTGAAGCCTCAGATGGAATGGAGGTACCACACAAGACTGTGATCTAGAATCCCAGGCTCCAGGGCATTTTGGATCCCAATCCCACCATCTTCCCTATGGGACAATGCCCTGGTTTCTGACATCTGACACCACCAGCATGCAATCCACAGGCCTCCTTAAGGTACCAATAAACATGCTGAGCAGGGTTCAGGGGACAGCAGCCTACTCATCAACCTCCTTAGGCTGTGTTATACGCCAGCTCAGAATCCCATGTGTCACCTGGGAGGGATGGGAAGAAAAGAACAGCTATCTCCTACTATACACACGCACATGATTTCTAGTCTACAACATTAAAATGGAAAAGCAAATGAGCTTGCCCTGATCGGATAGGTTCTCAGGGAATCACTCCATACTGATAACCACCCACCTTTTCCAAACCATCTCTTGCCAAACAGGCCCTGGAACTCAACCAGGGATGATGCTGCTAATGGTTTTATAGATGCAGCTTTGTTGTCTCTCTGTAGAGACAAATTATCTTCCCTGTCTCCCACCCTCTGCACATGCCTGGTTCTCTGAGAAGCATTGTGAATATCGGCTGCAAGTACTGCCACTTCCTACCTGTCACTTAATCTCTGTGTCTGTTCCATCATCTGAAAAATAGAGGAAACAGTGGTACCTAGAGCATAGCATTGTTATGAAGATTAAGCCAATTTATCCCTCCAAAGCATTTACAACATGACACAAACAGGCACTAAACAAGGTTGCTATTCTATCATACAAACAAGTAGTTGCTAAGCTATGACAGACTCCTCTTCAAGTCCTGGGGGATGTAACCTTCCAAAGGATGAAGTGCGAAGTTATTTCCACCCGGTTCCATCCTGATTTATGATTGCTTTCCTACTCCAAGGACTCAGTTTGGCTCCTGTGACTCAGAAAGGCTCTCTTGTTCTCTGGCTCAAAAAAAAACCATCTCCGTTAGCCTCTGACCACCTTTGTGCGTGGGCAGGAGGTCTCACCTTCCCCCTGTTGCCTTGCTGTTACCTGGGGCAGTTTTGGAGCAACCACTCCAGTCTTAGGGCGTGTCTCCTACCAGCTCGCCTACCAGTTCAGACCCAGCATTACAAAATGTACCTTTCATTTGGTGGCTATTTAATGAGCTCCTTCTTTGGGCCAGGATCTGTGCTAGGGCCTGGGGAAGAGTAAGATGAAGGAATCCCTGCCCTGGGGAGTTTACAATCCAGCAGGGCACACAGATAACAAACAAACAGACCAAGAAGAGGGTGGCAGGCAGTGGTGAGAGCTTTGAAGGAAAAGAAAGAAGGAGCAAAGAGCTAACTTGTGTCAGGTGCCAGCTGGCATGCTACAGGGCTCCGCAGGGGGCCTGAACTAAGTCCGGCCGTGCGCCCTTCACTCGTGCATCTCACTCACTCCCAGAGCAGCCGCACAGGCTTTTCTCTTTCCCTGCAAGTGGTCACTTGGAATTTCATTTTGGCAAGCTTCCCCAAACTCAGGCCTCAAGTTCATGGAGTTTTTCTGTCCTTCTACTATTTGAAATCCACTCTTTGGAGTCTGGGGCATTTCACTAAATACCAAGACTCTCCAGATGACCTGAGTCACCTCTTCCTGGGTTCTTGTCCCTGGTACATCTTCATTGATCAGAACTAGGTGCAGGGTAGCTGTCACCTTACTGCTTCATGTACCTTCCAAAAGTGTCAGTGAGACAAGAGAGAGCAGGTGCGCTGTGCTCCACTGCAAAGGACTCTTGGCTGCTGCCAGGAGAGATGAGGAGTCCCCTCACTGCTAAGTCTTATTCTTGGAGGCAGTTTGGGGAGCTGTGGTAAGAGTGGGTACCCCTCAAGTTACATCCCTCTCCTTCTTTGAGACAACCACTCCTGCAAAGGAAACTTGTTCATTCTTGGCTGTGTTGGTTCTGCCGATTTAGAAGCTGCTATGGGACATAAGGACATAGCTCAGTGGTAGAGAACTTGCCTAGCATGTGTGAGACACCGGGTTCAATCCCTAGCACCACTACCACCAAAAAAAAAAACCTAGAAGTTGCAATAAAGAGACTTTGACGAGGCCAGGCATGCTGGTGCATGCCTGTAATCCCAGCACTCAGGAGGTTGAGGCAGGAGGATCCTTGCAAGTTCAAGACCAGCCTGAGCTACAAAGTGAGCTCAAGGCCAGCCTAAACTGCACAGCGAGACCCTGTCTCAAAAAAAAAAAAAGAGGTTTTGATGGTGAGTGCTAGATGTCCCCCTAAAGCTGCATGCACACACAGATATGGCTTTGGGAGGAGGTGATGGAATCATGAGGCATGATACTCAGCAATGGATTAGTCCACTGAATTTCTTTTCTTTTTCTTTTCTTTTTTGGAGACAGTGTCTCACTATGCAGTTCAGGCTGGTCTTGAACTCACTTTGCAGCCCAGGCTAGTCCCAAACTTGCAGCGATCCTCCTGTCTCAGCCTCCTGAGTGCTGGGATTACAGGCGTGCGCCACCACGCCCCACCAGTCCACTGGTGAGTTTATAGCTACATGTGATTTGAAAGGTGAAATCTGGTCTCCTTGCTGTCCTCCCTCCTCTCTCACTCACACTCTGCTTCCTGCTGTCATCCGTGATACTTCTCTCCTCTGCTGCGCTGCCCGCCTTGGAGCCGGCCAATTACGAACTAAAACCTCTACAGACTGTGAGCCAAAACAACTTTCTGCTTTTAAACTGTGAGTGTCTCAGTGACAAGGAACATAACTAAGACAGGGAGAGTTAGAAGAGTGGTCAGACCACAGTCAGGTCTGGCAGGGGAGCTGGAAAGGGGCGTGGCAGTCGCAGATTACCCAGGAAGCCTCACACCCAAGACTGTGAATGCTGGTCACAGCTATCCACAGTGGTGGGGGAAGAGACTGAAGGGGCTGGGAGCCAGGACCTAAGTCTCTCACCTCCTAGCTCCTCACCCAGAGTCAAGATCCCCACTGGATTCTCTGGCATGGAGGAGGAGACAAAGAAAGGAGAGTTGGCTCAACCCAAGTCAAACTGAAGGTGCCAGCCACGCCCCCTCTTAAAAAAGAACTGGCTCTCTGAGTGCAGTGGTGAACATCTGCAACGCCAGCTTCTTGGGAGGCTGAGGCAGGACTCTCAAATTCAAAGACAACTTTGGGCAACTCAGGGAGATGCTGTCTTAAAATAAACAGGACTGAGGATGCAACTCAGTGGCAGAGTGCTCCTGCCCCTAAGTTCAGTCCTCAGTACTGTGGGGCAGGGGGACCAGCTGATCTCCAGGCCTGAAAAATCTCTTCAGGTGCCATCCACTGGAGTTGTGATCTCCCAATGGAAGGCAAGGAGCACGTGTTCATGCCTGCTTTACGGAAGAGAAAGCAGAGGCTGTGAGTTGCCTCCAGTCACTCAGCACACTCTGGGCTGGGTGAATGCCCAGGCTGATGAACTTTTCCTGGGACCTGGGAGCCTCTGTCCATCTCTAAGGGCAAACTTTCTCACTGTGGGTTTACGGACCAGTGTGGGCTGGCTGCGTAGGCACCAGCTGGGGGGGGGGGCGGCAAAGAATGGAGGAAGCGCAGAAGGGCCCTTTACCTGGAGGGGGCCTCAAGGTCTGCGCGGCTGAGGATGCGGTGCTGCTGTGGGCTGTAGAGCCACTGAAAGGCTGTGAGCGTCCTCTCCTCGACTCGGAACCGCCCCTCCTGCACGTACCTGTGGGAAGGACGGGAGAGAGTGAGCAGAGAGTGGGGCTGCGTGGAAGTCCTATGAGGGTTCTCCCCCACCTGCTGGAGGAGGATAGTCAAGGAACACCTGTCTCCGAACGTCCCTACCCGTGCCTGTCGGCCAGGAGGCCCTGTTTGCAGATGGCCACATGAAAATGCTCTGGAGAGGAAGCAGCCCCAGGGAGCACATTTCAAGTCAACGGATGGAAAAATGATTTAAAAGTTACTTGTCTAACGTTGACAGCAGTTACTTGCAAGGAGTGAGTTCCCGGTCAGTGGAAGTATGTAAGCAGATAACAGGCAGGGATTCAAGCATCAGACAAGGGTTAATCCTGCAAGCTCCCCCTACAGGGCTAAGCCACTGGGTTTCCTGACCTCACAGCAGAAGAGCTGCCCTGAAGTGGGGTTCAGGAGTAAGCAGGATTAGGTCTTCCAAACATCCAAGGCTCTTCACAAGGCCTCAGCTGCCCTGCAGAAGGATCAGGGAAGCTGGGCTGGGCAACACGAACACAAAGGGAGGGTAGCTGAGCTGGCCGTGGTGGCACACACCTGTGGCAGAGGCTGAGGCAGGAGGATTGCTATGAGTTCAAGGCCAGCCTGGGCTACAAAGTGATTTCAAGGACAACCTGAACTGCGTAGCGAAACCTTGTCTTAAAAAGACCGAAGAAAAAAAAGAAAAAAGAAAAAGTAATGATACATTTGTCCATGTGGTTGTTGCAGGGTTTCTCTCTCCACAGGACTATAAGCTCCACTAGGGAAGAGAGTATGTCTTTTATCTTTTTTTGCACATCATGGGTACTTGATAAATGCTGAACGAATGAAGGGATTCATGGTTTTATCAGACTTTCCCCCCTTTTTTTAAAGACAGTCTCACTAGATAGTCCAGGCCTGTCTTGAACTAACTACTGTATGTAGTCCAGACTGGCCTCAAACTTACTGTGATCCTCCTGCCTCTGCCTCCTGAGTGCTGGGATTACAGGAGCCACCACACCCAGCAAATAGATCATTACTGTAGGCAATCTCCAACAAAACACCAAAAAAGTCCCAAAAAAAGAACCCCCAAAACTATAGCCCCTCTCTTCCCTCACCAGGGGCTGTTTCAACGGCACACCCACTCTGCAGCACCTGACAACAGCTGTGCACATTCCAAAGTGTTTCTCTTTTATCTCCATGACTCCTCCTTGACAAATGTATCCAGTTTCCAGCCCAGCATGTGGACCAGGTGGTCAGTGGGATTGTTCATATCAGAAAAGACTGGGAGTGACCAAGCACTCATCAGTAGGGGACCAGTTAAGTAAATTAGGGGACCCCTGCACAGTAAAACCAGAAATGTTTTAAAGATGTTCCTAGGTGCTATTATTTCAAGATCTCCAAGATACATTGTTAAAGGGGAAAAGCAGAATCAAGTGTAGTAATTAATGTGAAAAGGAAGTAAGGTAGGAATCCACACTTGCTTATCTCTACATATACAAACTCTGGCAAAGAAAGAGGTAATAAAGGTCATTTCCTGGGTGGGGATAAAAGAAGACAAGGAGGGTCAGAGCATGGGGAAGTGATCTTCCAGTAATTTAATTTGGGGTGTGTGTGTGTGTGTGTGTGTGTGTGTGTGTGTGTGTAATGACAACCTGCATACAATGCCATGGGGAAAGAAACTATCCAGCAGGCCTACTACTGCCAGGGGCATACAGGTGACTTGCTGGGGTGCAGTTCCCAGAGGCCCTCCCTGGGGGAAATAGGTGGAACTGGGCTCTTTTAGGACCAGAAGGAATGTCTCAGTTCAGGCAGCTGTAACAGTACCATGAACCTGGGTGGCCTAATGACAGAAATTTATTTCTCACAGTTCTGAAGCAGAGATGGCCAAGATCAAGGTCTCAGAGTTGGGTGAGGGGCATCTTCATGGGTGACAGATGGCCATTTTCTCGCTGGCAGAGGGAAATCATAGCTCATAAGGGCATTAACCCCACTCCCAAGGGCTCCCCCCTCATGAACTGATCATTTCTCTTTTTTTCCACACAGGAGTCAAACTCAGGACCTTGTGCTTGCCAGGCAGGCGCTCATGCCACTGAGCTATGTCCCTGGCCCAGTGAATTAATCATTTCTCAAAGGCTCCAGTTCCTCGTAACTATCAATCACATCAGGGGTTGAGATTTCAACCTATGAATTTGGGCGGCCCAGACTCCACCTATGACAAGGACACACTCGGAGAAAGGGGTTATGGGAGATGGGTAGAGGAACCCACCAGTCAGGAGGCCATATAGTGCCTCTGAGGCTGCAAAAGAAGGCAGGAGCGCGGGGGAGCAGAGGGCTACTGTTGCTCCTGTGTGCTCTCAAATCAGAGCCCTGGCCCTGGCCTGTCTCCCTTCAGTCTCCTCCCAGAAACTGATGGCATTTCAGGAGATCTCCCAGGCAGTAGGGCAGCAGGGCAGGGCAGCCAGGCTAGATGCTCTTGAAGGGGTCCAGGGGGGTGGCTTGGGTAGCAGCACAGTGCTGTAGATGAAGAGAAATGGGGTTTCAAGGGTGCTAAGGAGGTGGTGTGGCAGGATCAGGCACTGGGGTAGACATGGGCGGTGCAGGCAGCAAGATTTTTCTTCAGTTTGTACAGGTAGCTGGCTGTAGTGCCATTTGTGCCATAAGGGCATAGCTCTGGGGGAGAAGCTGCTGCTTGCCCTACAATGACTCCCATCCTGTAAAACCTGGGTTAAAAATTGGCTCCATGGCTGGGGATGCACCACCTAAAAGAGGAGAGGTCCTAGGTTCATTTCCCAGTACAAAAAAAAAAAAAAAAAAAAAAGTTAAAGCGGGCAGGAAGCCCACCCTTAGGAATCCCACCCTATTCCAGTAGTGTTTCTCGTCTTCCCTTTGTCCTCCGTAGATTCAGCCCTGAGCGATAGGCTCTGCCGTCTCTGTGGCAAAGCTGGCCATACTGATAAACTGGCAGTGCCCACAGAGGGGCACTGACTGGGTGGGGAGCATTATGATTGCTTTGGTCTCTTTTGAATGTGGACCATGTAACTGCATTTTTAGAAAGTGAATTTTTTTTTTTAACGTACATCTCTTCTGGTCATAAAGTCCTCAGCTGTTAGCACCTGAAAAAAAATCCCAAGTCAGTCATCTGGTCTGACAGTTTTATTTATAGATAAGGGCATAAGGCCCAAAATGGGCAGAGACCACAGCTGAGGCTGCCCTACTCCTCCAGGCATCCCCGGGACCCTACCTGGGGGCTACCTGGGATCAGAGTGCCAGGGGTAAAGGCTTGGGGAAGAAGGGAACTTGTCCAGGGGCACACGGGCAGGAAAGGGCAGAGGCCAGGCCTTGCTGGTGCCTTCGGCCCTTGGCACCTAGTTCCCTCCTAACCAGTCGCCCGCCCACACATCCTTTCCCTCTGCTGTAGCAGCCCCCACGTCCCCACACAGACCTCGTCAGCTCCGCCACTGTCCCTGAAGGTCAGAGGCCTCCCAAGGTGGGTGAAATATCGTCCACACTGCTCCCCTCAGATGGCCAGTGCTTCCCCACTTGGTTCTGTTCTCGTCCTTCCCACCTTTGCATGTCACCCCCCCCCGCCATTCACACACAGACCCCCGCATTCCTGCTCCATTTGTCCTTCTACCTCTTCTCACCTGGGGGCCTTTGCTCAGGCTGCTCCTGTGTGAACTGCTCCCCCTCAGTCTCCACCCCAAACCTGCCCACTCTGCACCACCTGTGCAGACCACACTGCCTCGGGCTTTGTCCCTAGTCTCCCAGCCAGAACCCACGTCAGCGCTGCGATCCCTGGGATGCCCTGCTTCACCTTGAGCGCAGTTGCGATCTCTCTGTTCCCTGTACATAAGTTATTTATGTGTCTGTCTGTCTCCCCACTAGCGAGCAAAGACCAGCCAAGCTTGGGCTCTGAGACGCATGTGACATCCTCCCTCACACAGCCCTCTCATCCTCCAAAGCAGCCTGCGGTAAAAATCACTGCAGCAACAGCCATCAGCTCATCACACTCCCAGGACTGCTCCACCACGGATGATCCCCACAAATGAACCCCATCTACTGTCTTAGTCAGTGAGTTTGCTGAGTTGGATCACAGTGAAGAGAAGGAAATGCAGACCACCTTCCCCAAATAGCTTCCCTAAAACCTGCCATGTATCTGAAATTCCATGGAACAGAACACTGAGGGAGATTAAATACTGCACAGGGGCAAATTTGGGGGGGATGAGGTGTACTAGGGATCAAACCTCAGAGAGCCCTCTGAGGTACGTCCCCAGCCTTTTATTTTATTTTTTATTTTTTATTTTTTGGTCTTTTTGAGACAGGGTCTCACTGTGCAGTTCAGACTGCCCTTGAGCTCACTTCTTATCCCAGATTGGTCTCGAACTTGCAACAATCCTCCTGCCTCAGCCTCCCGAGTGCTGGGATTACAGGCGTGTGCCACTGTGCTTGACTCAGGTTAGCATTTTAAGCTTTATAGGTTATTGAAACATTAGCAAAAATTAGTTTCTCAGGCAAGAGTAAAAGCGAGAGATCTAGCGCTCTGTATGGTCTGAACACTTGTGGCCAGCCTCCCCAACCCCAAAGTCATGGTATTAGGAGGAAGGATCTGATGGGAGGAGATTAAGTCCTAAGAGCGAGTGCTCACAGACAGGACCCGTGACCTCACAAAAGAAAGTCCAGGGGTGCTGCTCTCTCTACCACTGAAGGACACAGTAGGAGGGTGCCATCTGTGAGCCAGGAGGTGGGTCTCCACCAGACACCAAACCTGCCGGTGCTTTCCTCTTGGACCTCCCAGCCTTCAGAACGGTAAGAGATACATTTCTGTGATTTATAAACCACCTAGTCTACTATGTGTGGTGGCACATGCTGTCACAATACTCCGAGAAGTTGAAGCAGGAGAATCACAATTTCTAGCCCAGCCTGGGCTATTTAGTGGGACTTCGTCTAAAAATATTTTTAAAAACTAAAGAGGACTATGGATGTAGCTCAGTGCAAAGGCACCAGATTCAAAACCCACTATTGGGGGGGAAAAAAAAACAGGGCTGGGAGTGGTGGCACACGCCTGTAATCCCAGCACTTGGGAGGCTGAGGCAGGATCACTTTGAGTTCAAGGCCAACCTAGACTATAGAGTGAGTTCAAGGACAGTCTGAACTGCCTACTGAGACCCTGTCTTATAAAAGAATAGATTAAAACCACTCACTCGAGTATTTTGTTACAGCAGCCTGAACAGACTAAGACACGTGGCATAGTCAGGGACATTTTGACAGGAAGGAGACATAGGAGGAAAGGAAGAGCTGCTCAGATACACAGCCACCAGATTCTGGGGATCAGATGGCACTTTCAAGACAAGGCAACCTATCACCAAAACACAGCACTGTACGTGTGTTGTCCAGCAAACACTGGTGATGGTCAGGAAGATACATGCTCCCCCTTAACTGATGAAGACACAGACTTCCCCAAGCAGGGAAGTAATGTGGCCCAGGTCACAGAAGCCCTAAGTGATAAAGCCAGTATTCCTCCCTAGGCCAGTGCTGCTTCCAGGGTATAATCTCCAAAAGCCAAAACAGGCTTATCCAAAAAGTGCACAATAAAAGCAGCAAATAGCCAGGGTTCAGCAGTTATTCTGAGCTGTACCTTGACAAGTCTGTACTGTGTCCAGCAGAATTTCCCTGGTGTTCTTCCAAGGAGTGGCTTAGAAGATGGTGCTAATCCAGTGCAGAGCCTGGAAGATAGATCCGGGCCTGAAGCCATTGGCCGCAGGACAATCAGTAAAATAAACCAATAACTTTTTTGTGTCAGTTTGCTCTTTGCTCTTTGCTTTGGCCAGTTTGGACTCAGATTTCTTTGCCTTGTGAACAGATTTTTTTTAATATATTGTTTTAAATTCTGCAATAGTGGAGACTGAACCTACAGTTTTTGCACTGAACTACATCCCCAGGCTTCTTTTTATTTTTTTATATTGAGATAGGGTCTGGTTAAGTCAGTAAGTTACTCACACTGGGCTTGAACTTGTCATTGTCCTGCCATCGGCCCAGAGTGCTGTGATTACAGACATGCACCTCTATCCCCAGTACTGAGGGCTCTCAGAGTACACGGATGGCAGCCAGGGGTGGTGGCACACACCAGTAACCCCGGAACTCAAGAGGCTGAGGCAGGAGGATGGCAAGTTTGGGGCCAGCCTGGACAATTTAGTGAATCCTTGTCTCAAAATAAAATGTAAAAAGGATTGGAGATACATCTCAGTGCTAGAGTGTTCCTGAGTCCACTTTTCAAAATATAAACTCTCTGGCTTGGCTTCCAAGTCCTAGTGCCACCTGCCTGACTCGACTCCCAGCCCTATTTCAGGCTCCTTCCTGACACAGGTCTAACCTCCAGCTGATCTCCTCAACTCTGTGTTTGAAATAAACCCTCCACTTTCCAGCTGGCAGTGTCCTCTCTACCTTGGCATGTCCCCTTCCACCTCCATCTCTGCCTGCCAAAATACTATCCTTCCAGAAGGTTTTAAAACGCACCAGAAGCCAGGCGTGATAGCACACGCCTGTAATCTCAGCACTTGGGAGGCTGAGGCAGGAGGATCACCATGCATTCAAGGCCAGCCAGGGCTCCTTAGTGAGTTTAAGACCAGCCTAAACTACATAGGGAGACCCTATCTCAAAACACCAAATAAATAAATCGGAAATACACAGACACACACACAGAGGCACACACACAAATTTGGAAAAATACTTGCAACATTAAAATCAATGGAGAGGAGCTGGGGATATAGCTCAGTGGAATAAGCACCTGCCTAGCAAGCGCAGGGTCCTGAGTTCGATCCCCAGTACCGCTAAATAAATAAATAAATAAATAAAATCAATGGAGAAAGCATGAGTAGCATTATGCTTGGGATCTAAAATGCACCCCCCCAACCCATGTATTAAGGGATGGTCCCGAATGCGGCAATGTTCAGCACAGGGCTTTTGAGAAGTGATGGGATCATAAGAGTTCTGACTTCATCAATGGGTTGATGGGTTCACATCTGATGAGATGATGATAGAAATTCGGGACATGGGACCTAGCTGAAGGGAGTGGATCCTGGGTGGCCATATAGCATATAGTGCCCCCTGCTCTCTCTCTCCCTTCCTCCCTCTCCTCCTTGCTGGCTGCCTGGAGGTGAGCAGCTTTCCTCTGCCATGTTTCTATCCTGCCATTAACGAAAATAAAACATTTGTCCTTTAAATTGCCGGGTATTTTGTCATCAGGGCAAGAAGCTGAGTAATAGGAACAGCATCCAGGGCCGGGGATGGAGCTCAGCAGCACAGCGCCTGCCTGGTAAGCACAAGGTCGTGAGTCTGATTCCTAGCACCAAAGCTTAGCTTCTTACCCCATTCTCCGTGTAAAATGCCCCTTGGAGAAAGGGCTGATTCTGGAATTGGAGACGAAAATATAAACAATAAACCTGAAGCATCTGATAGTCAGAAAGTGAGAAAGTGCTAAAACCAAAAAGATGATGGTGAGGGTGTATTAAAAGGGAACAATAACCAATGGAAAGAATATCTAATGGGAAAAGATAGAACACTATGAACAGCAAAATAACTGGTTCTGTGTTATAATGCAAAGTTTAAAATAAATATCCATGTACAAGGAGAACAGTGGTGAAAAACGTACACTTCTCAGTTTGAAAAGTGACTGTGCAAATATTTTAAATAAAGTAATGTGAGCCAGGAGGGGTGGAGCCTGCCTATAATCCCAGCACTTGGGAGGCTGAGGCAGGAGGATCGGTGTGAGTTTGAGATCAGCCAGGGCTACAAAGTGAGCTCAAGGCCAACCTGAACTGCACAGTGAGACCCTGTCTCAAAAAGACAAAAAAAAAAAAAAGACATAAGTGCAAGAAAAATCAAAGATAACTGGGTATGGTGGTGCATACCTGCAATCCCAGCACTCGGGAGGCTGAGGCAGGAGGATCACTGTGAGTCTGAGGCCAGCCTGCACTTCATAGCAAGACCCTGTCTCAAAAAACAAAACAAAACAAAACAAAACAAAAAGTAAAAAGAATGTTTCCAGAGCACTCTGAGCTCCCTTCCAGCTACTCACATCCACCACCTCCTTATCTTGCACTCTAACCCCCAAGTTAGAAATGGCAGAGCCCAGCACTGACCCTCAGACATATAAAAATGACAGTAAAGAAACATCACACGTAGTAACGATAATCCAGCTATTCTGATGAAATCCTCACTCAAAGAGTCTGAAAGACAGCCCAAAGGAAGATGGCCATTCTAGAAGGCCAAATGCACATCAGTTGTTGTTGTTGCTCAGTGACTATTTCCAACTCTCTTCCCACTCAAAATTCTAGTTTTAGGTGGAGCTGATCCAGCCTCAACTCCTGGGTAGACATGTGATCCAATCTGGCCATCAAAATTCCACCCCTGGCCACAGTGATTGGCTCAAGAATGGGTATATGCCCCAGATCAGGCCAATGAGATGCCATCCAATACTTAACCTGGAGAAAGGGAAGGTTGGTTTTGGTGTTTGTTTGAGACAGGGTCTCACTATGTAGTTCAGGCTGGCCTTGAACTCACTATGTGGCCCAGGCTGGCCTGGAACTCACTGTGATCCTCCCGCCTCAGCCTCCCCGAGTGCTAGGATTACAGGTGTGTACCACCACACCCAATAGAAGATTGGTTTCAAGCTCTCTTTTTATAAGAAATAAACCTGGAACAGAGGAAAACAGAAAGGTAAAAAAGAGCCAGGTGCTATTTGGTGGCATTATTTTGGCACCTACACCCAGTTGTACCTGAAGCATAAAGAGTTTCTGGAATTTTTCAGTTCTGTGAGCCAATTAATTCCCTTTTCTCTCAAGCTGATTTCTACAGCTTACAAATGAAAGAATCATGACTCACCCAGAGGAAAAGCAAACTGCCTCAGTGTGAAGTCCAAGAACAAGGGATCAAGGCTGGACATGTCTAGAGCATGGCATGGGTCCACAGGAGTTTCTCACCATTAAAAATATTTCTTTCTGCTAGGCATGGTGGCACATGCCTGTAACCTCAGCAGTCTGGGTAGTGGAACAGTCCAGTCTGGGAGGCTGAGGCAGGAGGATCACAAATTTGAGCCCAGAAAAAAAATTCCTTTCTGTAGGCTATTACAGAAGAGGAAGGAGATGAGGGGGAGAGGACAAAGACGGGGGTAAATGTGGGAAAAGAATCACAGTATGTTACATGTATATACCAATATGCCCAAACAAGACCATTATTTTCTATAACTTATATGCACTTTCAGGGGCACATTTATTTACTTATTTATCTTTGAGACAAAATTTTACTATGTAACTCAGGCTGGCCTTGAACTCACTATGTAGCTCAGGCTGGTCTCCAGTTCATGGCAATCCTCCTGTTTCAATCTCCCAAGTGCTGGGATTACAGGCATGTGCCACCACGCCCAGTGTGCACTTAAAAAAAAAAATGTGGGGCTAGGTGAGGTGGCTCACACCTGTGATACCAGTGCTTGAGAAGCTCAGGCAAGAGGATTGCTGAGTTCTGGAGAGGCTGAGGCAGGAGGATCCCTGTGAGTTCGAGACCAGCCTGGGATACAAAGTGAGTTCAAGACCAGCCTGAACTGCATATTGAAATCCTGTCTCAAAAAGCCAAAAAAAGAAAAAAATATATGTATAAAACCAGGCATGGTAGCACACACATATAATCTCACAAGGCTGCAGCAGAAGGAGAGCAGATTCCAGTCAGCCTGTGCTACATAAATTCAAGGTCAACCTGGACTACATTCACAATGAGACCATGGCTAAAAAAAAAAAAAAAAAGAAGAAGAAGAAGAAGAAATTATTCTTTTTCAAGTTGACTGACCGCTTGCGTCCATCCTCAGGTCACATCTTTGAAATCTTCTCAAAAGGTGGGCTTTTACCTGAAAGTGAGGGTGACCCAAAACCCAACCAGGGCACTAAGAACAATTCCTGCATCATCTGATCCAGCCCCAAATCCAATCCAGCTGGACGGCGCCAGAGGCAAGGGGTGGGGTGCAGCAGAGCGGGTGGCCAAGTCCTATTCCAGTTTAAGAGAACAGATCTGGGACATCCTGGGGACCGGGAGTGGTGAGAAAGAGGTAAGCTAACTGCTTGCTCCTAACCAACTCTTCAGCAGATTAATTCTACCTTTATATGATGTGTAGATGGGGCTTTTACTTGAAGAGTGGTTCTGCCACTGAATAACAAACTTGGAAATACACTGACCTCCCTGCCCTGACATGCTAGGATTCTCTGACCATCCGAACTTGGAGGCATGACCGGCCCGGGTAGTGGAACAGTCCAGGAAATAAGAGGCAAAGCAGGGCAAGAGGTAAGCCCCTGAGTAAACCCTGACTTTCCTACTTGTTTGCTGAGCGACTGTAACTACTCATTTTCTCTCCCTGACCCTCAGTTTCCTCGTTTGTAACATGAGGGTACTAATCGCTTCCTCGCGGGGTTACTCTGAAGAGTAATTGAGTCAAAGCAGGAATCCAGTCAAGATTATGACTGCAGAGGCATTGAAAGTACTTAGGAAGCCCATGTAGCTGCGCTGGGTGACAGTATCGCCGTTACTTGCATGCCGGCTACAGAATGTACTTAGTGAGATGTGTCCCGAGTGCTGTCTCAGAAACGGCCCCTGATTCCGTTGCGGTGGGATGATGTAGCATGGCCTAGGGGTGGGGACAGATACTCCCCTTTGGATCTTGATCTCGGGGTCCTCCCTGGGAGGCGGTGGGCTGAGCAGGCTGAGACACACACACGCACACACACACGCACACACGCGCAGAGGTCGGACACCGGACACGAGGAAAGCGGGTTTCAGGCACCAGCCCAGGTGACTGCTGCGGAGTGTCAGCAAACCCGTGCAGCCTGCAGTCTCGTAACCTGACACCGGCAGGCTCTGATTTTCCAGGCCGGCCAGGACTGCGGCGGGGAAGGGGCCACGGCCCACCAACATCGGCGTCGCTGTCCCTTCGCGTTTGCCTCCTTGGCCTTTTCCTCAGAATCCTCAACTCCCAAACGCGCGCCCCAGGGGTCCCTGTGTAGGTGAGCGGGGCATCTCTTCGAACGCAGGGGTAGGGGCCGTGGGGACCCAGGTCCACGCTGCTGCCCTGGGAGGCAGAAGAAAGGGCGCCGGGCAGGGGACCCCACCCCACTGCGCACATGGGGCGGCTGAGACGCAGTGGCCGGGGCAGCCCCGCCCGGGCGCCTGCGGAGGAAGATCGGGAAGCCCTCCGAAGCCGGAGTCCGGGCAGGCTCGCGGGTCCCAGCGCCCCGCTCCCGGGAGAGCTGCCAAGCCCGGCTGTGGGGCGCGGGGAGGTTTCGCCCGGGCAGCCCCGCAGCTCTCCAGCAGCCCGACCGCAAGCTCTGGGCTTGGGAAGAAACTTTGGGCCAGCGCCCCGCTCTTGCCCGGGCGGCCGGCCCCGGGTGCCCACTCACCAGCGCACCAGCTGCCAGCGCTTCTCCCCCGGCGCCCGGCGGCCCGCCATGCCTGCCCGGCCGGCCGCTCCCTACGCGCCGCTAGCCGCCCGCGGAGGCCGCTCTGGCTGTCGCAGGGCAGGTGCCTAGGGCGAGCCGCGCGGGGGGTGGCGCAGGGCCCGCGGGGGGCGGGCGCGAGGCGGCTGCGGCCGGAGCGCGGACCGTGCGGAGGGCAGGGCGCGGCCGCGGCCCCGCCTTTGGAGCCGGCCGGGGCCGGGTCACCGCGCTCCTCCGCGGATGCGCGCGGAAAGCCTGCTTGCACCTTTCGCATCCTTCTCTCGCGCCAAAGTAGTGGAGTCACCCCCAAAACGCGAATTTGTTTGGAACACTGGGGAAGGAGTCAAGCTCTCCAAATCCTAGTATGAAGGAAATTCGATTTGCTGAGCGAGAAAGTAACTCATTTAATCCTCCTGTGCTTACTGCCTTCGAACATTTGTTCTAAACAGAAAGTTGTGCGTAAAAAAATTAAACTAAATTTCTAAAATCAAAGCACTACAAATGCTAAAGTAGTGCAAAGTGACAGTAATTAAAACAGCGTGGCATTGCCCAATGTGATTGCATAGGCCTGAAACTCCAGCACCAGGGAAGCTGAGGCAGGAGGATATGGAGTTTCATCTAGGCCAGCCTGGAACACATAGTAAGACCTTGCCTCAAAGAAACCAAAAACAATGCCAGGTGTGGTGGCGCACACCTGTAATCCTGGCACTCAGGAGGCTGAGGGAGGAGGATCCTTGTGAGTTCAGGACCAGCCTGGGCTACAAAGTGAACTCAAGGCCAGCCTGAACTGTATAGCAATACCCTGTCTCAAAAAGATGGATGGATGGAAGGAAGGAAGGAAAGAAGGAAGGAAGGAAAAAACAAGGGCTATATAACATTGGTCTAGCATACTGCCCAGCCTTAGGGATCAGTTCCACCCAAACAGTCAATTTTCAAAGCATCCTTATCTGCTCATTGCTGGGAGGGAGCAGTGACCAGCCTGGCTGGCAGTGTCATGGGTGTGTGCATTCCAAGCCTGGCGTGAAGGAGCTGAGTTAGATGCTTATATAAATACAGAGATTGCTCCACATTGCACTGTGTTCTCCCGATCCACCTGCCTCAGTAGCAAAACAACCCACGTTCTTTGCAAGCAGTAAGCTATGCAGAGGAAAAAACCCAGATCCCATTCTGAGATCCTGAGAATTTGCCTTCCATAGCCTGTGGGCTTGTGGGAAGTTTCCAAAGGAGTGGCTGGGATATAAATCAGTGGTAGAGCATTTGCCTAGCACTTGCCAAGCACGGGTTCAATCCCCAGTGCCTGAATGCACAATTATGTTGGGCAGGACATGTGTGCCTGTAATCCCAGCACTCTGGAGGCTGAGGCAGGAGGATTGTTGTGAGTTTAGGCCAGCCTGTGCTACACAGTGAATTCAAGGCCAGCCTGAACAGCATAATGAGACTTTGTCTTAAAAAAAGTTTTTCTAAGGGAATCTTTACTGACCTTTGTCACTCTGTCCCTTGGTGCCCTCCCCAGTGTTCAATAAAAACCAAGATGACAAAGCTGGGTGCAGTGGTGAGTGCCTACAATGCCAACCCCCTGGGCAGCCGAAGCAGGAGGTAGGAGGATCACTTGAGCCCAGCAGTTCAAGGCCAGCCTGGGAAATGTATAAATAGCGTGACTGCGTAAAAACCTAAAGATCCCCGCCTAGGCTTGCAATACTTCTCAACTAAAAAACGACAGAAAAAGACTCAGGATGACAAATGTATCCAATGCAGAGGCACCCTGCAGAGACCAAGGGGTCAGGGATTCAGACGAGGTGGGTTGCAGCTCATCTTTTGATTTTTCCTTTTCGTGTGTGTGTGTGTGTGTGTGTGTGTGTGTGTGTGTGTGTGTTTTGCAGGGCCTTTGCACTAATCTACATCTGCCAGTCTTTTTTTATGTTTTACTTTGGGGGCCTTGTCAAGTCACTAAATAACCACACAGGGCTCAGACTTGTGATCCTCCTGCCTCAGCCTCCCAGAGTACTGGGATCACAAGCCCACACCGCCATACCTGGTAGGTTTTTGTTTTTTAAAGCATGAACATGTCTATTTTATAAGAATTTTTTTAGAAATATGTGGATAATATGTTTATAATTCTATATTAGCTGGATGATGACTCTTCACTTTCTTCATTAGAAATTGTACCAGCGCTGGGGATATAGTTCAGTGGTACAGTGTCTGCCTGGTAAGCACAAGGTTCTGAGTTCAATTTCTAGTACTAAAAAGAGAGAGAGAGAGAGAGAATTTAGTCTATCTAAAGCCAGACATGGTGGTGTACATCTGTAATCCCAGCACTCAGGAGACTGAGGCAGGAAGATCGTTGCAAGTTTCGAGACCGGCTTGGGCTACAAAGTGAGCTCAAGGCCAGCGTGAACTGCACAGTGAGACCCTGTCTCAAAAAGACAAAGAAAAAAGGAATTTAACCCTCACTTGGGTGGCTGAGGCAGGAGGATCACTGCAAGTTCGAGCCCAGCCCAAGCTACAAAGTGAGCTCAAGGCCAGCCTGAACTATATAGCAAGACCCTGTCTCAAAAAGAGACCTCTAAAAAAGGCAAAAAAGTGAAAATTTTTTTTATTTTATTTTTTGTCTTTTTGAAGCAGGGTCTCACTATGCAGTTTAGGCTGGCCTTGAGCTCACTTTGTAGCCCAGGCTGGTCTCAAACTCACAATGATCCTCCTACCTCAGCCTCCCAAGTGCTGGGATTACAGGAGTGCATCACCATGCCTGGCCTAAAAAAAGAAATTTAAAATCATTTTATAAAATAATAATGTATTTGAAGCACATAAAGGACCTCAGGATCCTCCTGAGGCAGGAGGATCGCCATGAGCTTGAGGCCAGTCTAGGCTCCATAGTGGGTTCAAAGCCAGCCTGGACTACAAAGTGAAATCTTGTCTCAACAACAACAAAAACCAAATATAGTCACTTATCTCCGAGAGGTTACAGGAATTGTAATGATATGGGAACATGAAAAAAGCTAAAATAGAGTGTATTTGAGATGACTCAGATAGTCATGCCATGTACAAATCATGTACTTGACACTAGTAGAAGACAACACACAAAGATAGTAATACTAGTTGGGTTAGGCTGGTGGGGTTACAGATACATTTTTGTAAATGTATGCCCCAGCCTCCCTAGGTATAATTCTAATACTTCTTGAATATGAGAAATCATAATACTTAGCAGAACTGGATTATTCGGTGGTACATTTAAAGCAACACGTGGAGCACAAAGCTAATAAAAAGTTAGAAGGAAATAAAGGAAAAAATGATCACCATTGCACCAGATTACCAAAGATTAGGGAAACTAGTAACCCTGGATGGTAGAAGCTGATCCAGAATGGAAGGATTTCCGGCACCGACAATAGGACCCCTTAGGACCCTTTAAATGGCACCTGCCGGGTAAGCTCCTGAGCCCGCCTCTCTGGATGGAGAAGTACATGGGCAGGGTTGAAGCAATGTTGTTGGGGCCAACTGGGAGTCCCTGGAGTTCATGGGAGAATGCATGGGTAAAGTGCTCACCTGGAAATAATGGTTACTGTGAGGCAAGATGTACACCTTTTATATACTTTTACTTTGCTACAAGTTTAATTTTGAAATAGAAAGAGGAGGGCTGGCGTGCGGTTCAGTGGGAGAGCACTTCCACAGCATGTTAAGACCTTGGATTCAAGCCCCTATGCCACCCAAAAACATTTTTTAATATTTTAAACAACATTTAACAAATCATCTGACACATACAGAATATTTAATGTTCATTATTGACATCATCTCCAGGATTCCATTCATTTTGTTTTTCTTGTTTTGTTTTGTTTTTTGAGACAGGGTCTCGCTCTGCATCTCACGCTGGCCTTGAGCTTATTTTGTAGCCCAGGCTGGTCTCGAACTCGCAACGACCCTCCTGCCTCAGCCTCCTGAGTGCTGGGATTATAGGCATGCGCCACCAATGCCTGGCCCAGTATTCTATTCATAATACATCTCTGCATCTCCCCACAAACTCAGTTGCACTGGGTGCAGTCAGATTCCTCAATATTACATCATGTATGGACTGACTAATTTTTAACTCTCGTGCAAGGAGACAGCCCCAGATCCACTGATCTTCACCTCCAGCCCCCAGCACCACCTTCACATGTAGATCTCTCAGCTCTCTTGGCTGTCACTTTCAAGTGTTCCTCAGGTGCTTTGTTCATGTCATTTGTGCTTTCACATAAATTTTCTCAACCAAACATGTTGCAAATTTTCTGAGGGCAGCCAGGGATATAGCTCAGTGGCATAAGCACCCGCCTGGCAAGCACAAGGTCATGAGTTTGAGTCCCCATACTAAAAAAAAAAAAAAAAAAAAAGATTTTCTGAGGGCAGCCTCATAGGGGCTCATGTCCGACTAAGAGCTTGGTCAGCAGGATCACTTGCTATGACAAAGCTGGAGCAGCCCATGAACAAGCCAGATCACCTCTCAGTCAGGTGTCTGGGACTGTGCTTTAGCTAGTGAGAAACTGGAGTTCAGAATGCATTTTCCAGCTTGCTATAGGTGAAGGAGAAACACATCTGATTTTTGGGTTTTTTGGCAGTATTGCGGATTGAATCCAGGGCTTTTGTACTGAGCTACAGCCCCAGCCCATTTTTTATTTTTTTATTTAAGACAGGATATGGCTAAATGACTAAGTGGCTCAGGCTGGGCTCTTGATCCTCCTGCTTCAGTCTCTCATAATGCTAAGATTATAGGCATGTGCCACCATGCCCAGCCCACATTTGGTCTTGATCGTAACATATACTTCACACACACATACACACACACACACACACACACACACACACACACACAACCTTCACTTGCACCTCATGACACTTCTGCAAGGATCCTGTTGACCGTGTAGATGCCGTTCTTCCTTTTATACTGAGGAAGAAGTCAAGCTCGGATAAGCTACAACTTGCGCTGGATCATGCAGCTAGTAAGAGGCAAAGCTGGGGTCAGAGCCCAGGATTTCAGGAGCTCTCGTACCACCTGTCCTGTGAAGATACAAAACCTACCTTTCACCATGCTTACTGATATCTCGTAACACCGAGAAGACACAGATGCTTCATCAGACCCCTACATCCCTGCTGCAGGTCTTCAGACACAGGGCCAGAAAGTTGCACACCCCAAGATGACTGCCCTTTAGGAAGGACAGAAAGGAACTAGGAAGTGGGATGAGGCTGGCCTTTCTGCTCTCCTAGGATTTTTCTCAGACAGGATGAAGAGCAAATAAGACACCCACAGTGCAGCTAGAAGCTAGAATCCCTACAGGATTCTACAGGATTGGGAGGCTTTTTTTTTTTTTTTTTTTTTTTTGTAGCGGGAACTGAACTCTGGACGTTGCGCTTGCCAGGCAGGCACTTATGCTACTGAGCTATATCCCCCTCCTTTAAGAGGCTTTTCAGCAGAATATAACCCCACCACTGCTCATGCCACACAAGATAGTCATTCCTTCAACTCTTTCAGGCTTGTAATTTGCCACGAGCAACTAAAACTTTCATTCCTTGGCACCCAAGTCCAGTTAGACCTTGAACATTTACTGAGGAAGGTAAGGAGGGAAGGGTCCATAGAGAGGAAGAGGATGCCAGTGAGCCAGTGAGTTGCCAGGGCCCTTCCCAAGGACCTTACAAGCATAGTCCTGGCCTGCCAGCTCTCCCAGCTCTCCAAACAAAGGTAAAACAGTTCTCTAGAAATTTGGCCCAGGAGAAAAGGTCAGGGAATATTTGGCTGGCACTAGCGTGGGAAAACTCAGCCCCACACCTTAGTCTGAATCCCTTCAGCCTCTTCCTCCACTCTTTCAAGGGAGGGATGGAAATGTGCTACCCAGAGGGAAATGCACTACCTCTGAGCCACCTGCCACTCACATAGTGTGCCTGGTCCCTTAAGGTCAGCCATCATGGGCATGACCGCGTGACATGGCCTCAGTACTGCCCTAAGCACTTTACATTTACTGACTCATTTAATTTTCACGACAACCCAAAGATCTCATGAACTTATCATGATTCCCATTTTACAGGTAAGGAGACCAAGACCCAGAGAGGAGGCAGATGTGGGTGGAGCCAGTATTGCGAGCAAAGAGGTGGACTTTGGAAATGAAGAGAAACTGTAAGACTGTGCGCAAAAACGTGTCAGCACCAGTTCCTTGCACTTGTTCTGCAACTTTTAAAGGATTCTCCCTTCGTCCTCGGAACCTCCAGATGTGGGGAACTGGAGTATCTTATCAACTGGGACCCAGAAGCGATGTGACTCACCCAAGGTCACACGGCTAGGAAGAAGTCTGGGGCAGTTGCGCTCTCTCTAGAAACGAGGCAGATTTCCAGACCCCTGGCCAGATCGCCCCACCCCAGACCTTTCCTGGGCAGACGCAGGCGCCGCCTCTCTTAGCTGCTCCAGGGGCGACAGAGGGGAGGAGGGGATCGCGGCCTGTGGGCCCGGGCGCTGTCCGCGGTGCTGATCCCTCCTCTCTCCCTCGCTTGCCAACTCGTCGGCGGGCTTCCCGGGTTCCCTTTCCAGCTCCCAGCCAAAGCCATCTCCGCGAGTTTGGCTGCTCGCTGGGGTCCTCCAGCCCGGCTTGCGGGGTTCTCTGGGTTCCCGGGGTTCCCCTCCCCCGACCGCGCGCCACTGGGCTCCCCTCCCCCTGCCCCTCCCACAGCCCCGCCCCGCCAGTCCCAGGTCCCTCCCTTCCCCCCTTATCT
>PVLD010014430.1:0-20615 GCA_004027595.1 Dinomys branickii | reverse complement strand
CGCCTCCCCCACCCGGCCCGGCCTGGCCCCGGGCCCCGCCGGCGGGCTGCTCCCGCAGGTCCCGAAGGTGAGGACGGCGGTCGGTGGGCGTGAGGGTGGGCGCAAGGCCGGGCGAGCCCCGGGGTGGGGGCAGCGCGCCGAGCTCCAGCTCCCCCAGGAGGGCTGGCGGCGTTGGGCACCGCAGCGCGCGGGAGGCGGACAGGACCCGCGTCTGCTGGCAGAAGTTGTCCTCCGCCACTCAAACCCGGGCCCTCCCTGGTGCTAGCGGGGAGTCTAGAGCGGTTCGAGGTCGAGCCCCCGCCACCACCCGTCGCCTCCCACCACACGCCTCTCTTGCCGCCTGTCTTTCCTGTCCTCTCTGGTACACCTCTTCCTTTCCTCCTTAGTCTCCACATCCCCATCCCACCCCATCTTCTCTGGGGTGACATTTTCTAGGCACAATCGAGGCAGAACACCATGACTGAAGGAGGTGAAGGGCTCCAGTTTCCCCATATACCCCGCTCAACTCCCTCAAGCCTGAATCCTCGGTTTTGCTGAGGTTGGGGGTGCTGGGATCGCCAGTGAGGAGGGGAACCAGAGTTGAACGTCTGGGGGAGGAGCGGCCCTGAAGTGGAGAGGACCACAAGGTCCCTGGAGAATGGTGCTCTACCATTGGCCAAGTGGCCCCACCTTGCAAGCAGAATCCCAGACATTTGTCAAAGGCTGGATTGTGTTCTGAACTTACATCCCCAGGAGATCCAAGGACTTGCAGAGGGAGGAGGGTAATTATTTTTTAATACATGTACTTACTTGTCCTGGTGATTCCCAGTAAGATTCAACCCTTTCTCCTTTTTTTCACGGACTTTCCTTGTGTGCTTGCTCCTTGCAAGGGATTTCCAGAGACAGAGCTCTGCCTTCAGGAAGCTTGCAACTTAGATCAGAAGCCAGGTGTGTGGCAGATAGACACACACACTCACACACACTCACAGAGGCACAGAATGGAGAGTGATATGTGATAGAATGCAGTACCAGCTACCACCTAGATCTGACAGATTGGGGAACACAGAGCGGGGAGAGGGACTTTCCAGCTTGTTGAAGGAACACAGGAGCCTTTCCTAGCCTTGGAGCAGGGTCCTAAAGCGGGGGGAGGTGTCAAGCTTCAGGAAACAAACAAACAAAAAAAAAACCTTGCCAAGTTTCAGGAAACAGAGGCAAGGAGGGATAGAGTAAGCAAGGGGCTGTCCACAGTCACAGGGAGTTTGTCATGGGAACAGCAAGAAGTAGGATCAGAAGGAGGTGATCAGCAGTGTGGACTGTGTTTGCTTTGTGAGGGGTCGTAGATTTCAGGATGAACTCCCAGTGGGGTGCTCTGAGGTGTCAGGCGCTACAATCATACATCACCAAATTTCTTTTCTTCTCTGAACCTGTTTCTTCATCTTGGAGTGGATATACTAATACAATCGTCAGTGTGGGGTTATTGTCAAGATAAGTTAATGTGAGTAAAATGCTAAGAACAGTGATGATGCTTCATTAGTATTAGCATTGTATTAGTATTGGTATTGGTATTAGTGTTTATTAGTGTTAGTATTACTGCTTGGCATTAACGCCATGTCCCAGAAAGGCTTCTTGAATTCCTCCTCTTCTCCTGCCCCTGGGCCTCTGAGTCAGGTAATAAATCGGAATAATGACTAAGAAAAATAAAGAACATATTGACTCATTTACTAACTCACTTATACCATGTTTGTCCCTGCTATAATATATCTGTCCCAGCTACAAGAATAATAAAATAATATCAAAAATGATAAAATAAAAATAAGTTTAACATTCTCCTTGAAACAAAAAGGCATATACCCTTAAGGAGCTTCAACAAATGAAATATAAAGAAAAAGTAAAAATACTTTAACAAAATATATGCACTGCTTGGAGCAGCAGAAAGATATTTGTCGGCTCAATAAGTAGTTTCAGGGGCTGGGGGTATAGCTCAGTGGCATAAGCGCTTGCCTGGCAAACGCAAGGTCCTGAGTTCGATCCCTGGTACCAGAAAAAAAAATAATAATAAGTAGTTTCAGTCCCAAAGAGAAGAGAAGCCCTGAGAATGAAATTGAAACTGGGACGTCTGAAACTGGCCTGGGAGTGAGGGATGGCACATGGTGAAAACTCCACGCAAGCAGAGCACAAGAAGCCTGGGGCAGCGATGGGACCAGAAGAGGCCCAGTGGACACTGAGCAGCCAGAAAAGTTTGAGGGAGGTAGGACTTAGACAGCTAAGGAAAGATTATACTATAGAAGTGTGTTTCAGGGGGCTGAGCATTGTCTCAGTGGTACAACGCTTGCCTAGCATGTGTGAAGCCCTGGGTTCAATCCTCAGCATGGCAAAATAACAACAACAGTAAGTGATTTTCAAACTTTTGGTTAGCAGAGGCCTTTTCTCTAAGGAATGTGTGTGTGTGCAAGCTCGTCATAGAAAAAGGATTGTGAAGCAAAGCCTCTGGGCCCAGCCCTTTGCCCACAATCCCTTTGGCAGCATCTGAGGCCCTCTCTGCAGAATTCTCCTGCAGTTTTATGTAGCACAGTTCAAGAAACATTGTCTGAGAAGAATGTGGAAGTCCTCCAAGCCCTGGGTGCTATGGTTCGGTGCTTTATGTGGGTCTTTCAACCCCAAACACTGAAAGAATAAAGAGGAGGAGAGAACTGAATTTCCCCCTCCCCACCTCAGTGGTAGACAGACAGCTGGGTAGGAAAGTGGGGCCCGGATACTCCAGAGGCAGGCAGGAGGCCAGGCTATTCTCAGGGATCAGGAGCCCAGGCCTCTGAGAGTCAGCGCTGTGCCAGGGTCGGAAAGTCCTTGAACCTGACTTTGCCTATCATTAAGGACTTGAACATAGAAGGCTTTCTAACACCAGTTTCCCCAAAGGGAAAGTATTTGTACTTTCAGACACATGAGAGATGTGTCTAAAGCATTTGGAATTAACTGTAAATTGTGAGCCCTGCATCACAAGTCCTGCTTTATTCTTGGTGACTTTTTTAAAACGAATTTTTAAAAATCGAGCTAGAAAATTAGCATGAAAAAGAACTGGGAGTGCCAAAAGAAGCAAGCAGCAGAGACAAGGCGGGCACTGAGGTCGTCAGGACCACAGACAGAGGCGAGGGGCCTCTTTCCTTTGGTGAGGCTAAGCATTTTCCACTGGGTATGGGAAGATGGGGCAGACAGCTTAAACTCTTCAGCTGTGGCAGCTGGCCTAGGCCGTGTCTGAGGCACAAGCTTCTGAAGCCCCTTGGTGCCAGGACTGCATATCTACTGTGAAAACCTGACATTTTCCAGGCTGTGGCCTTCTGATGGGCTTAGGACTCCTCAACCTCACAGAGAGTTGTGCTGTCCCTAGTTCCCCCTTCCCCGCTCCATGTTCCACCCTCCCCCAAACAAACTACAAAACAACATCTAAGAAAGACTGTTTGCCAAGACTGTTAGTGACCCAAATTTCTGCCCTGAAAGAGCGGCCTGCCTAGTTGGAAGCAAATGCTCAAATCTTTCTGGGAAGCACAAAAACAGCTGGTTGGCTCAGCTCTCACTGTGGCCTGGGTCCAGTCTCTGGGGCTGTATGAGAAAGAAGAGCTTTTACCCTTCGGAATCATTTGCGTTGCGGTAGGCAGGAACAGACATGGTCTGTCTTCACCCCAGCACAGGCTCGGGCACACACCTTCATCCTGCAGTTGTACACGTGGCACTCACAGATGCAAGACAATCAAGAAACACACACATGGCCTGGGAGAGCGGCTCGTTGGCAGATCACTTGTCTAGCATGCATAAGGTCCTGGGTTGGACCCCAGTAACACACACACACACACACACACACACACTCTCTCTCTCTCTCTCTCTCTCTCTCTCTCTCTCTCGGCACACACCCAAGCTCTGGTGCAGGCACAGACACAGGCACACACATCCTGATTCACGTACAGCTCATCTGATTCTTCAACTGATGCCCCAGTATACTCGCTGGTCAGCTTGACATCTACTTCCCCTTATTGGAGGTCACCGGGACATGCCCTGCCTAACATATGTCTGTCTTGATCTCAGCCTCTCTGGAAATAGGCCTTTCTACTCATTCCACAAATTCGCTCACTCTTGTATTCTGCAAATACTCACTGAGTGCTTTGGACGTGCTAGATACCATGGTAGGTGCTAGGGAATGGTAGGGCAGGGGGACAAAATAAAAGTCCTTCATCTTCTGTTGCTAATGATCTGGCAGGGGAAGCAGACAGTAAATAAAAAAATTCACTATGTTCATGTTGTAAGTTAAAAAATTCAGAATAAGGGAGTAGAGAATGACAGAAGGTTCTTTTTAAGTTGGGTGACTGGGGGAGAGACCTGAGAAGGTGGCATCTGAATGAAGGAGGGGAATGGGCTACAAGGCAATCTTGGTGAAGGACATCCCAGGCAGCGAGGACAGCACACACACGGTCACTGAGGCAAGAGGGCTTGGCACATTCAGCAACAGCAAGGAGGCCAGAGGCTGGGGTGGAGCCGGCGGTCAGGAGAAGAGATGAGGGCAAGGAGAGGTCAGGGCACACTGTGTAGGTCTGATTAGAACTCTGGGTGTTGTTCTAAGTGGTATGGGAAGCCACTAGTGGGCTGTGAGTTTGAGATGGACATACATGATGAGCCCTATGTCTGCTCCAGGAATTGTGGCTTCATACACCGGAGTTTGGTGGCCCCAGGTTCAATTCCCAGCAACACACGCACCCACACCAAAAGAACAAAACAAAACTAACCCTCAAATCAGCTAGGAGGCACACACCTGTAATCTCAGCACTTGGGAACCTGAGGCTGGAGGATCATCATAGTTCAAGGTCAGCCTGAACTATGTAACAAGACAAAAAAAAATCACAAATCATGTCATGACCCTCCTCTGTTAAAAATCCCTTAATAACTTCCAAAGTCACTTAGTACTCTTTTCGGATTGCTGGCAATAAAAACACGGGGCTTCGGGTGTACTACACAAGCACTCTACCACTGAGCTATATCTCCATCCAAAGTCATCTAATACTGACCAAAAATTCTTAACATGATTTACAAGCTATCTCTCGCTAACCTTACTTACTGTGACCCATCCCCAGAAGCTTACGCTTCAACCCCTACATGGAGTGGCAGTGGCTCAGTTCTTCAAACAGACCATGTGAAGCACTTAGCTCAAAATTTAGCATGCAGGGTTGGTAGCACCCCTGTAACCCCAGCACATGGGAGGCTGAGGCAGGAGGACTACCATGAGTTCGAGGCCAGCCTGGACCACCTAGTGAGTTCAGGGCCACCCTGAACTACATAGAGAGACCCTGTGCCAAAAGAAAAAAAAAAAGTTCAGTACGTAGCAGGCGTTTAGTAAATGTCAGCTGCTGTTATTACCACTTTGGCCTTCACTGATGCTTCTCCGTGTGTGAGGTGTCCTTCTGACTCCTACCCTCTTTGCAGTCTGTGTTATTTTATCTTGTTTCTGTGGTAGTGAGAATTGAACTGAAGGGTGCTCTACCCCTGAGCTACATTCTCCGCCCTTTTTATTTTGAGACAGATTCTCACTAAGTTGCCCAGGCTGGCCTCAAATTTGCAGTCTTCCTGCCTCAGCCTCCTCAGTAGCTGGGATTATAGACACCACCACCTCACCTGGGCTATGTTAGTTTTATTGCTCTAAAAGAAATGGTCACAAACTTTAGTGGTTTGAAATGACATAAATTTAGGGCTGGAGGTGTAGCTCGGTGGTACAGTGCTTACCTAGCAGGCCCTAGGTTTGTTTTTGTTTATTTTGAGACAGGGTCTCGCTATGTAGTTTAGGCTGGCATACACTCGCTGTGTAGCCCAGGCTGGCCTCAAACTTGCAGTGATTCTCCTGCCTCAGCCTCTCAAGTACTAGGATCGCATGCCCTAGGTTTGACCTCCAGCACTGCAAACAAAACAAAACAAAAACCACATAAACTTTATTATCTCACTTTCTAAGAGTCAGGAGTCTGGCACATTTTAGCAGGATCTTCCACTCAGAGTTCCTTTGAAAAGCTTATCTGACTAGATCTGGACCATCCAGAATCGTCTTCCTTTTGATTAACTCAAAGTCATCTGATTAGAGCCCTGAATTACTTCTGCAAACCCTTTTTTACCTTTGCCTTGGACCTAATCACTGGAGTGAAATCCATCACAATGCATAGTTTTTATCAAGCTCAAGAGGAAGAGATAACACCCAGGTGTTCTTCAGGCTGGGAAACTTAGAGACTGTTTTAGGACTCTACCTGCCACAAAATCTCAGCCTAAAAGTCACTTCCTAGCTGAGTGTGGTGGTGCACACCTGTAATCTGAGGAGGCTGTGGTAGAGCAGGATCATGAGTTCAAAGCCAGCATGGACTACATCAGGGAGAACTTGTCTCAAAAAAAAAGGCACTTCTTTTAAAAAGATCTTCCCAGATCCCAAATCTAAAGTAAATCCCACAGGCTGGGGATGTGGATATACCACTTGCCTAGCATGGGACAGGCTCTGCATTTGACCCCAAATGCCACAGAAGAACTTTTTCTAGAGTAAAACAGGATGCAGGTGTGGTGGTGCATGCCTGTAATCCCAGCACTGAGGAGGCTGAGACAGGAGATCACTGTAAATTCAAGGCTAGCCTGGACCACCTAGTGAGACCTTGTCTCAAAAAAATCAAAAAGTAAAACAGGTCTGATTTATATTCTTCCATATTATACTGTAGCTGGGTTGTTCTTTTGCGGGGGGCCTCAAGTTCGTGATCCTCCTGCCTCACACTTCCAAGTGCTAAGATTACAGGTGGCACCACCACACCTGGCTGTATAGATTTTTTTTTATGGCACTTGTCACAGATATTAATTATATACTTACTTGTATTATAATTCGTTCATTGGACACATTATTAGTATTTTGATTCTCTTCTCTTTGCCCTGTGAACTACCTGAAGGTAGGGACTGTTATTTTCACACTGCATTCCACACCCCCAAGCAAGTGCTTGGCAACAGTAGATCAATGGATAAATGAAAAACTAGGCAAATAAAGACAAATTGGCCTGCTGGTACATTAAATGGACAGAAAAGAGAAGGAATAAGGGGTATACTGACCGAGCCAAGCCCTATACTAAGTGCTTTATACAATATTTCCTATCGTATTTAATCTCACAGCTATCCTAGGGTCGTTACTATTCTTGGTCTCATTTTCCCGGGGTGGGGGGGTTAGTCTCAGGATAACTTTCATTCCCACAATCACACAGCAGGTTACCGAAAGAGTCAGGACTCAAACCTAGGCCAGGACTAGTCCCACAGTAAATTTTGGGAATCTTTGGATTCAGAAGATTTGGTTGCCTGCTAGGTGCAATGGCTCAGGCCTGTCGTTCCCGCTATTTGGGGGGCTGAGAAAGGAGGATCTTCTGAGGTTATAAATTTGAAGCTAGCCTAAAAAACAAAATAATCCCTCTCCCCCCAACATACACACAAAAATCTAAGCCAGGTGTGGTGGCATATGCCTGAAATCCTAGCACTTAGGAAGACTGAGGTAGGAAGACCACGAATTCAAGCCCAGCCTAAGCAATTTAGTGACTTAGACAGATCCTGTCTCAAAATTTTACTTTTTTTTTTTTTTTTTTGAGACAGGGTCTTGCTATGTAGTTCAGGCTGGGCTTGAACTCACTGTGTAGCCCAGGCTGGCCTCAAACTTGCAATGATGCTCTCCTGCCTCGGCCTCCGAGTTCTGGGATTACAGGCATGCACCACAATGCCCGGTTTAAAAAAAATTTTTTTAAGGCTGGTCATGTAGCTCAGCATGAAGGCCCTGGATTCAATCCCAACCACCAACAAACAAAGACAGTAATATCTTGGTTCACAGACACTTCTGTTTGCAAACAATTTGGTTTACAAACTCAAGCATTCAGCAAAGTTTTGCTTCCGGTGGCAAACACCACTGCAGCCATCTTCCCCAAAATCATAAAACAAATTCGGTTCACACACTGAGGCCCCACTGTAAATAGAGAAAAGGAAAACAGAAAAGAATGGAAATCCAAAAGACTGTTTGGAGAATTGGGTGTGCCACCACTTACAGAGCGACACTGTAGCTGTGTGCCTCAGTTCCTTTTTGAACTGGATCCCAGCACTTGGGAGGCTGAGGGAGGGAGGGAGGGAGGGAAGGAAGGAAGGAAGAGAGAAAGGAGAGAGAGAGAGAAAAGAAAGGAGAGAGAGAGAGAGAGTTGGTCAGCCAAGGTGAGATAATGTATGAAGTTCCTTGAACATAGCAGATGGTCACATAACGCGCAGTGGTCCCCATGGTCCAAAGGGCTGCCCCGAGCTGAAATGAAAGTTCTCCTTGGTTGCATTAGCAGGGTCGGGGGTGTCCCCAGGGAAGGAACCCAGGAGAGACGCCTACAAACATGACATTGCAGGCCAATCTGCTTGGCACGACCCTACAGATGTGTCTCACGAGGAAGCCAGTCTAGAAGGAACCAGCTGCCGACCAGAGCTATGCATCTCACTGGCTTCTCTCCCACTGCCGAGGCAATTTCTGGGGCAACTGGTCCTTCAAAGCTTGGGGAGCCCCTAGGCCTCCCATTCTCACCTCCCATCTTTGCTTTTCTGGGCTGCTCAGTACCATGGAAGAAAGTCATTGTGAAGAGGGCAGAGCCAGAGGGAGGCCTGGAAAGCCTGGCTGTCATTAGGATTCAGGGGCCACACCTCCCTGTCTCATCCCAGCGGCTTACATTCCCATCGCAGGATGTACTGGGGCACTCCTTAACACCCTCTTCTGGTCCTCTTGTATGTATGTGTGTATGTATGTATGTGTGTGTGTATTGTCTTTTTGATACAGGGTCTCACTGTGCAGTTCAGGCTGGCCTTGAGCTCACTTTGTAGCCCAGGCTGGTCTCAAACTTGCAATGATCCTCCTGCCTCAGCCTCCCAACTGCTAGGATTACAGGCATGTGCCACCATGCCCAGCTTCTATTCCTCTTTTAAAAAGGGACTGCACAACTGGGCATGGTGATACACACCTGTAATCCCAACACTCTGGGAAGATGAAGCAGGAGGATCACAAGTTCAAGAACAGCTTGAGCAATTCAGCAAGACTCTGCCTCAAAATAAAAAATAAAACAGGGCTGGAGCTGGGGCTCAAGGCAAAGGCTCTAGGTTCACTCCCCTAGCATCAGGCAGGGAAAAAGGGACTCCACTACCTGCCTTCAGCCCACAGAGACAAGGTTAGGAAAACGCTCCTTAAATTTTTCTCCTCCATGACTTAGATGACCCCAGAGCCCTAGGTCAAGTGATGAAAGAAATGAACCCAAACCTGGAAGAGCTGTGCGAGAATAGTCACACGGCCCCGCCACTGACGGTCATCCTAGACCTGAGGTGCTTGCGGGATGTCAGAGCTAGAAGAAAATGCCAGGCTCATCACCACAACTCCCTCATTTTACCATGGAAAAACAGGGAGCCCAGAGAGGGAGAGAACTGATCCCATCACTCAGAGCTAGAAAATAGGCAGGAAGCTGGGCGTGGTACTGCGCACCTGTAATCCCAGCCCTCAGGAGGTTGAGCCAGGGGCATCGCCGCAAGTTTGAGGCCAGCCTGGGCTACATTGTGAATTTAAAGCCTCCTGAACTACACAGGGAGACCCTATCTCAAAAACACAAAAACAAAAACAAAAATAAATAAAGAGGCAGGCTAGATCCCAGGTCCTCTGTCTCTCTCTGCTGACTCCCTGTGTCTTCCTGTGTGAGGAGTAAAAGAGGAAGAACTCACCTGAGAGCAGGAGAGCGAATCTTCATCCCCATCTGTTGAATGGGAATAATAAAGCCTCCTGTCAGCACACCGCTTGCCCATGAGCTTGAGTGAGCAACGGAGGGGAAATGACCGTGAATTGGTGGCAGAATCATCCTCATGGTAGCAAGAGGACCCAGAGTGGAGGAAAGGACAAGACACAAGGGGCCTGAGGGTGGGGCAGAGCAGATGGGCTCTGAAGACGTGCGTCCACCTTGTGGTTCTCCCCAGGTGGGGTCCAGGCCTGGGCTGCCATGGATACCGTGTCCCTGGAGCATCAGATCCAGAGCGTGCAACGCCACATCAGCTTCCTGAAAAAGGAGCAGATGGCCCTGCTGCGGGACCTGCACCTGGAAATCCTGAGGCTCCAGAAACGCTGCTCAGGTGAGGCCAGGGAGCCGGCTGGGCATGGGCAGGGTCACTGTCATCATAATCACTGTATTCAATGGGAAGCCTCACACCAATCCTGTTGACACTTTTTCTGGACAAGGAAACAAACTCAGGGCGTTGGGGGAGAGATTTGGGGCTGAGGGCTGTAGTGAGGTAGCATGTCAGGGAGCCCAGGAACCAGTTCTGGGGAGCCTGTCTCTTTTTTCCCAGTACTGGAAATTGAACCTGGAGTCTTTGCACTGAGCTACATCCCCAACCATTTGCCCAAGTGGGGCTCAAACTTGTGATCCTCCTGCCAGAGCCTCCTGTCTTGGGTCACTATTCAATGGGTATCTCCCAGCCCTCAAAAGTCCCTGGGTCCAGTTGGGGACACACACATACCCAGCAGGTGCTATTAAGATACAGCAGGTGAACGCCTATAATCTCAGCTACTCGAGAGACCGGGGCAGGAAGATTTGGAGTTTGAGGCCAGCCTGGGCAGTTTAGCACTTAGCAAGACCCTGCCTCAATGCTGTGTGTGGTAGCACACGCCTGTAGTCCAGGCATTCAGGAGACTGAGGCAGGAGGGTCGTTGTGAGTTCAAGACCAGCCTGGGCTACAAAGTGAGCTCATGGCCAGCCTGAACTGCATCAAAAAGACCAAACAAACAAACAAAAGACCCTGCCTCAAAATAAAAAATAAAGATGGACAGGAAATGTAGAAATAAAAACACAAAAAGGGCTGAGGGTGTAGCTCAGGGGGAGCACACTTCCCCGCCTCTGCAAGCCCTCGTGTTCAGTGCCCCGTCCTGCACACGAAGAAAGAAAAAGAAATAGTGTCTGGTAGTTTTGTGGACAGTGAACTGTGGGAGAGGGAGGCTGACAGGCCTGGAGCAGGCCTGGTGGACGGTCCTGTGGTGAGACGGAGACACGTGGACAGGGCAGGGCGGGGAAGGACTTGCCCACTGATTGCTCCACGGGCAGCAGAGGGACGCAAAGGATGAGGCAAAATCCTAGACCCCACCTCTGCTCTTAGACCTACAGCCTCAACTGCCTGGGCCTCTCGGGACCTTGGCTATGACCCAGATGTGCCTGAAGGCTGAGTCCCAGCACAGGTCGTAGAGCCAACAGGTCCTAGAATGTCCCAGCTGGGAGGACCCAATTTCTTGATTGCTCAAGTGGGTAAACTGAGTCCCAGAGAAAGTACATCACACAGTATGTTAATAGCAGAGGTCACATTAGAACCCAGAGCTCCAGAGTCCCAGTCCTACGTATCTCTGCAGATCCAAGTGCCCCGACCCCTACCTCCTTCCAGCCCCTGCTCATGTGAGGCTCCCCACTGCCCAGAGGGAAGCTGAGGGCTGGAGGAGTGAATGACCACCGGCTTCTCACACTACAGCACACAACATGAGTGGTCTCCCCCAAAGACCAACCAGCAACAGAGGCCAACCCAGGGGGACATGGTGACCCTGAGGACTCGCCTCTGCCCCATGCCGCCTTATCACTGCAAAACAGCCTTAGAGGAAAACAGGGAACCTAAGACCTATGACCGTTCCTCTCATTGGTCCTCCTTGTGGCCCTGGGTCCCTCCACTGCAGAGAAGGGCAAGATCCCAAGAAAGTGTCACAGGTAGCAACAAAGGGCCCTCACCAACCCATAACCTTTCTCAGACTGGCAAGGGCCCATAGCCTCTTGGTTATCAATTAAGGAGATAAAAATAACTGCACTGGATTGGAACAGCCACTGCTGGGGTTTGAGATGGGAGAGTGAGGCCCTCGGTCCAGGGCAGAGGTGCTGAGAAGAAGGAGAACTAAAGAGAAGATGGGGAAAGAGATTACGGAGGGACCCAGAGAGCCAGGCATGGTGGTGCACATTTGTAATCCCAGAAGTCTGGGAGGCTGAAGCAGGAGGACTGCAAGTTCGAAGCAAGCCTAGAATATAGGCAATACAGCAAGATCCTGTTAAAAAAAAAAATCCAAAGGCTAGGAAAGAGATAGGATGAGCCAGGAGGACAGGCTGCTGGAAAGCCAGCCCACCATAACTAAGGACTTGGAACGAAGGGGCTTGGGAATTGGTAGATGTGAGATGTGTTCTGAGTTGGCTCAGCAGCCTGGATGATGATAAGACCTGTCCCCACCTCCAGCCCCATGCACTATGCACTAACTTAACCCTGGACCAAGCCTTCTGTTTATTTTCTCTCATTTCATCCTGACAATAGCCCTTTCAATGTGTGTGTGTGTGCACGCACTTGTACTATCTTGCCCCCATTTTCCAGATGAGAAAACTGAGGCTCACAGCGATGCTGTTACTGGTGCAGAGTCACAGTGTATCTGATGTCACAGCATATTCATCTAAACCAGAAGGTGGGAAGCCCAGCTAGGATTCTCTCCCCACATCCTAGTCCTGTGGGTAATGGCTGATGAGAGAAAAGCCCACAGGGAGTCAGTGGCCGAGCCCAGAGCTTTCGGGACAAGTCGCTGAACCTAGTCCAGGGTCCCCTGGGTCACATCATAAGGTCTGGAGGAGGGGCCACGTTGGCCCCTGGGAGTTCAAGGGGTAGAAGCATCAGCTCTACACAGGGGCCCCTGGGAAGAGGTGCAGGCTGGGGTCACGGGCACGGACCAGGGAACCTAGGCTCCCTGTCTCCTGGCAACAAGTGGCTTCCCGTAAGGAGGCTCTGAGAAGGTGTTGTCTGCAAGAGCAGCGTGCGGGCAGTGAGGAGGAACAGGCCTAGGGGCCACAGGCCGTCTCTGTAGGTGCTGCTGGGTGATGAGTGGCCCCCACTGACTGCCGACTTCCTGGCCACTGTGCCTTGGTTAGTTTTCTCTCGTTGCTGAGACAAAATACCCAAGGCCCAAAATGAAGGAAGGAAAGGTTTATTTAGCTTACAGTTTGTGGAGGTTTCAGTCCATACTTGGCTGCTTCAGAGGCACAGAGGCACATGGCAGAGGGCAAACTGTTCAGGGCAGCAAACAACCAGCAAATGTGTGGAATTGCAGGCAAGCAGCCTCTTTCTCTCCTCTACCTTGTAAACAGCCTGCCCCCACCCAGGGGGCGTGTAACTCTCACACAGTCTCCATGCCCTCCTCTTCCACAGGCTCAGGATGTATACAAAGTAAGCACCCTGGCTTCCTGCTGAATCACTAGTTAACCTTTTAAACTTCCCAAATTAACACAATAAACAACATCCCAGAAGGGTAAGGGCATGTCCTTTTCACCCCAAGATCTACAACTGCTGAGTTACTCAGCTAAATCTCCAGACTCCCCAAGTTGACACAATGTATCAACCATAACACCCTGGGTTCACACCTTCTCTTCCTGGGCTCCAGACGGTGTCCCTGAAGGTACACAGAGGTGCTTCTGAGCAGGCCACTATGGTTTCTGGCTCTCTTCAGCTCACTGAAGCAGAGCTTGGGAGCAGGTCAAGCACAAGCTGCCCCACTGAGCCACACTTCTCCACCCTTTTCCCCAGTTCTTGAGCTCTGGTGGAGTTGAGGGACTGCAGATATAAAAATGATCAAGCTCAGCTGAGCATGGTGGCACACTCCTGTAATCACAGCACTTGGGAGGCTGAGGTAGGAGGATCACTGGGAATCCTAGGCCAGCCTGGACCACATAGTGAGTTCAAGATCAGCCTAAACTACACAGTGAGACTCTATCACAAAAAATAAAAAAAAATAAAAAGATCAAGCTCAGCTGGGCTGAGGTGGGGTATTTGGGACACTAAAGGATTACAAAGCCAGGCGTGGTGGCCCATGCCTCTAATTCCAGCACTTGGATGGCTGAAGCAGGAAGATCCTTTCAAGTTAGAGATCAGCTTGGGCTACAAACTGCATAGCAAGATCCTGTCTCAAAAAGACCGACTAGTAATAATAATAATAAGGATTGGGCTGGGCATGGTGGCCTAAGCCTGTAATCTCAGCTACTCAGGAGGCTGAAGCAGGAAGATCAACAGTTCAAGGCCAACTGGTCAACTTGGTGGAAGCCTGTCTGAAAATATTAAAGGGCTGAGAATGTAGCTCACCATTCCCTGGGTTCAATCCCCGCTACCAGGAAAAAAAAAAAAAAAAGAATGAGGACGGGGAGAACAGGCTGGGAGAAAGGTGGTGCCCTGGTGGCCTCCAGCACCCATCCGGGAGGAAACAGCTGGGACTTTGGACATCACTCCCTCCGGAAGCTACTCGTCTGCGGCGTCCCGTCCTCCCCCGCCCTTCAGCGCCAAGCCTCCGGGCAGCTCCCATCACAAGGTGGCGCTGTCCTCCTTGAAGCCCTCTTACCTGCCCGGCGGACTCGGTGGAAGGAGGCATGGGAAGCAGCGCCACTCTACAGACAATAACGCATGGAGGCACAGCTGTACTGGCTGTGGATGTAGTGAACACGTGTGTCCAGTCTGGTAAATAGCCACTGCCCACTTCCAGTGACCTTAAGAGGCCTTAACACGCTACTTTCATTTGTCCAGTAACTGTGCAGCAAGGGTCCCCCAGAATCGCTGTTTGCTGCCATCTCAGCCCTAGGAAGGGTCACATACTCTCCCAAACCCCAAACAAGCCAGGCTCTTCTGTCCCACAAGGGCTGCACTTACCCCAAACCCAGACATAACGCTTGCACTGACACAATACATAACGCTTGCACTGACACAATCTCTGAACTTGGCACGAAGCTAGCAGGGTCAGGCTATACCATGGGCATGGTGTTGAGGGTTTAGATTATTTCTAAGGGTCTTTATTGCCACTGTTAATGACCTGTGATACACACACCTGTTTTCTCTGCCCCCAGAACTGACCCATGACCTGGAGATGAGAGAGGCCCAGTCTCACCAGCAAGGTAAGAGAAGGGCCACTGCGGGGGGGGGGCAGCAGGTGAATTCCCCAGATCTTAGTAGGGCCCCCACTTTCTCCACCTCCAGCCTAGACTCAGGGACAGCAACGTCAGCTTGATGAGCGTGTGCAGAAGTCAGTCAGACTTGTGCATTCAGCTGGGTGACTCTGTACTGTCAACAACCTGTACCACCACACATCTGTGTCTCTGCCCCATGTGGGACAAAGAAAGCAGGAAAGAGATTACTCTGGTTTTCCTTCCTCGTCCGGTAACCTCTTAATTCCTTTCTGGGACCCACCTCCCACTCTTTCAAAACTTTGTGCAAGTCAGGGGCCACATCCTGCAAGGTGCTGAGTGTCAAGATGTGACCCAGTAGCAGTATGGGGTCCTGGGCCTCAAAGCATTTAATCTAGATGGAGAGAACAGAGATACATTAGCGCATCTTTCATTTTACCAAAGCATGACGCGCCATTGTGGCAATTCCTCTAAAACATGTGTTCATAGAGAATTACTTCTCTCTTAATAGGAGGGTGAGGGTGAGAAGGAGATGTTCAGTGGGTCTAGAGTTTCAGTTTTGCAAGATTAAAAAGTTCTAGAAATCTGTGGCAGGGTGTGCCTCAGAGCAGTCACTCTGGAAGCTGAGGCAGGAGGATCACTTGAGACCAGGAGCTGGAGGTCAACCTGGGCAACATAGCAAGATACTGTCTTTTTTGTTATTGTCGACACTTTTTAGTGTATTTTTATTAATGCCTAGAGATGCTGTTTTTTCACAAAAAATTTTTGGAAACCTGTTGCACAATAATGTGGGCTGGGGATATAGCTCAGAGGCACAGTGCCTGCCTGGCAAGCTCAAGGTCCTGAGTTCTATTCCCTGTAGCAAAACATAGTGAATGTACCATACACTTTAAGTCAGGCACCCAGGGATATAGCTCAGTGGCACAAGTGCTTGCCTGGTCAAGTGCAAGGTCATAAGTTCGATTCCCAGAAAAAAAAATAAAAACAGTTAAAGTGGTACATTTTATCTTTTTTAACCACAATTAAAATATTTTTAAAATGTGGCAGGGCAGGGCATGGTGGCACATGCCTGTAGGAGGATTGCCATGAGTTCAAGGTCAACCTGGGCTACATACATAGTTCAAGGCCAGTCTGAACTACATAGCAAGACTCCATCTCAAAAAAAGACCAATACTCGGGGACCCTGTTCCACATGGTGATCCCTCTGCTCCTGTTGCCTGAAGCCCGTGCAAGACCGACCTTCGTGGACAACTTTCTCCTTCTGTGTCGGCCAAGGGGTTGGGACTGTGTGATTTCTCAGTGATTTCCTACAGTGTTGCACCCTCCCTCCAAGTGACAGGAATAATCACCACCCCAGGAATACTCAATAAACTTTTATCACTGAAAAAAAATTTAAATAAATCAATGAATTTTTAAAAATGTGGCAGGGAGAAGATTATCTTGTTCAGATCATAATCACTGAATTAGAGGATCTCTGAGAACTTGGACTGGGTGCTAACTATGGTGAAGTGCAAAGCACATTACCTGGCTTGAAGAGATTGTAATTGTTTAGCTAAAAATAAATCATAAAAGGCTGGTGTGTAACTCCGTGATACAACACTTGCCTAGTATCACAAGGCCCCAGGTTCACTCCCTAGTACCCAACACACACACACACACACACACACACACACACACAGAGTCAAAAATAGTCATTTTTGGCCAGGAGAGTTTTTTAGAGGTGTTTTGTTTTGTTCTAAGACAGGGTCTCAAGGACTACATAATTTGGACTACATAGTGAGAACCTGTCTTAAAAAAAATAAAATAAAACAGGGAGAGGACCAGTCTTTTAATGTAGTTCATACTAGCCTTGACCTCACAGTCCTCCTGCCTCAGCCTCCCAGCTACTGAGATTGCAGGAGTGCATACCATGCCTGGCCAGGAGAGTTCTGAAGAATAGATTCCCTGTCCTATTAATGTGTTACCTATAGCTCAAGAGCTACATGACCAAGGCTGGGGATATAGCTCAGCAGCACAAGCACCTGCCTGGCAAGTGCAAGGTCCTGAGTTCTATTTCCAGTACCAAAAAAAAAGGGCTACATGACCAAGAACTGGGGATGGGGAGGGTTAGAAGTTCAAGCTAAAACACATTAGGAGGCAGGCCATGGTGGTGCTTGTCTGTAATCCCAGCACTCAGGAGGCTGAGGCAGGAGGATCACCAAGAGGTCAAGGCCAAGCTGGGCTATATAGTAAGTTTTTGTTTTGTTTTGTTTTGTTCTGTTTTGTCTTTTTGAGACAGGGTCTCGCTGTGCAGTTGAGGCTGGCCTTGAGCTCACTCTGTAGTCCAGGCTGGTCTCGAACTCGCAACAATCCTCCTACCTCAGCCTCCCGAGTGCTGGGATTACAGGCGTGCGCCACCACACCCGGCTTTACATAGTAAGTTTAAAGCCAGTCTGGGGCTGGAGGTACAGCTCAGTGGGCTAAGTGCTTGCCGCTAAGCACTAAGGCCCTGAGTTCGATCCCCGGTCCCAGAAAAAAATAAATAAATAAATAAAGCCAGTCTGAACTGCCTAGGAAGACCATCTCAAAACTAATTAAATAAATAAGTAAAATATTAGGAACCCTGCCAATTGCTTTGTGCATGTAAAGATCAGCTGGAGATCATCTGAGCCCTTGAACTAATCCTACCCGCTTCTTTTGGCAACCGTGCACTCTCCCGATGCTTCCATGCTGGAGAGTGAGATGAGGCGAAAACAGTTCTGTGAGCACAGAAGCTCTTACCCCCGCATTCCTACCTCTGAAGGAATATTTAGGGTCACCTGGGCTCAAGACGCTGCCCTGGTGTCCTGAGCTGTGGCGACTGTGGCGGTTGCTGAGCCCTGTGTATGTGCCCTGGGTTAGGCGTTGGGGCAGTGGTGGAGAATAAATCTGTCCTCGTAAAGCTCACAGCACAGAGGGAGAGGTGTAGTCAGTAATCGTAAATAAATGTGGGGTCAGCACTGTGTCGTGTGCCAAGACGCATGCAAATCAGTGCTTCAACCGCACGAGGGTGTGGCCTGTTGCCGTTGCTGTTGCCTTGTTGTTCCTCCTCCTCCTCCTCCTCTTTTTCTCCTCTTCCCCCCTTGTTCCTCTTCTTTTTCTTCTCTCTCTCTGTCCCTCTCTCCCTCCATCCCTCTCTCTTGGAGGCAGAGGCCCCCTGTGTAGTTCAGGCTGGCCTTGAACTCACTATGTAGCCCAGGCAGATCTAGGCAGATCTAGTCAGAACCATTCCCAGGTCCGTCCCTAGAGATTCTGACTCAAGTGGTCCTTGGTAGGGCCAGGAAACAGCATTTGTAAAAGCTCTCTGCATAATTCCGTTGTACATCCAAGGCTGAGCCCTGCTGCAGTGGCAAATGCAAACAAGTAAACGGACTCACAAACTATAATAAATACGAAGGAAACAAGGACGCTAACAACCCCACCACCACCACCCCTGCACATCCCCAACACTTCCATACCTTGCTTTTTGCCTTGTCTTCCTGACAGGGCTTTTGTGCAAGCGGCTCCCTCTGCCGGAAGCACTGTTCTCCAGGGGAGGAGCTCTTCATCCTACAGATCCTCACCCAAGCCTCTATTTCCGGAAAGCTTTTCCTCGTTAGGCCACATCCTCCTCATACAGCCATACACTGACTTGCTGCTTCTCAGCACATGTCATAGTGCCAACCTCACATTTATTTATGATTATTTACTACACCTCTCCTACTACGCTGTGAGCTTTACAAGGACCATTTATTCTCCACCACAGCCCCAATGCCTAACCCAGGGCACATACACAGGCCTCGGCAAATTAGTTGTGGCCTGAGTAAGCAAGCAGTCCGGAAGGATTTTCCATTTAAACTGAAACCAGAAGCGTTGGTGGAGAGGGTGGGATAGGTGCAAAGCGGCCCGGGGGAGGAGAGGAAGTTCCCCGCAGCTGACCCGTGGGGCTGAGGGAGAGCGCGGGGCCGTGGAGGGGGAGAGGAGCAGGGCTCGGCTGCGTTAGCCGCTGAGCGGGGCAGGTGTGTTCCACGCAGGCGGGCGCCGTCACCTCTCCCCTTTTCCCCCCTTCGCAGAGGAGGCGTCCCGGGAGCTGGAGAGCAAGTGCCGCGCGCTGGAGTCGCAGCTGGCGGCGCGGACCGCGGCCAACGCCGAGCTGCGGCGGGAGGTGGCGCAGCGCGAGGCGCTGGTGTCCGCGCTGCGCTGCAGCCTGCGCTCCGAGGAGCGCCGCTTCCTGGAGGAGCTGCGTCGCCGCAGCCACCGTGCCACCGTCCTGGGCACCGAGCTACAGAAGCACACGGAAGCGGCCGCCTACCTGTCTTGCCAGCTGCACGCCGCGCGACAGAGACTGCAGGCCCCGCGCTCGAGTTCGGGGGCCGCCGCCGAGGCCCGGCCCCGCCGGCGCACACAGCGGGCCCGCCGTCCGCCCGAGGCCGCCGCCAAGGGCCCCAGCCGGGACTTGGCCTGCTGGGACCGCGCAGCCGGCGGCCTGGACGACGTCGACCCCATGCCTGACCCCGCGCTCTTCCTCTACGCCCGGAGGCCGCCTCGGCCCGGGGCCCGCGGCCCGCGCCAGCCGCCGCCCCAGGAGCCCCCGGACCAGGGCGGCGCGCAGCCCAACGCGCCCAGCCCGCCCGGCGCCCCGGAGTAGGCGCGGGTCTGGGCGCCCTGCCGGCGGGCTCCGGGGACTGAAGCCACCTGTCTCGGGTCCCCAGCCCCTCGAGCTGTCCCCGCCTTTTGTATTTCCCAACGTTTCCGAAGCTTCGAGCTCTCCCCTCCCACGAGGCAGCTCCTCTGAGAAGGCTGAGCGGTTGCACCTTTTGTGGAGGACTCGCAGCGCAGATCCTCATCTGGTCCCCACCTGGCCCCTGGGCGGGGGGCAGCGGAGGTCAGGAGATCGCGCTCTGCCTTGGGAGAGCGGACAGTCTTCTGGGGAGGAGGAGACAGGCTAGCATCCTGGAAGGGATGCAGAGCGCAGTTGGCACCCCTAAGCTTCTCGCTTCCCCGCCTCGCCTCTTCCGGCCCTGCCGAGCCTCCTTCCTCCCCGAAGAGGGAAGAGGCCCGGGCTCAGGCTGGCCCTTTACTCGGGAAACGCTGTTCCCATCCCCATCCCCGTCGAAATCCTTGCAGGTGAGCACGGAACACTTTAGAGGTCACGTCCTCCGAGAGCCCTGATGGGGCAAGTGCAGCTTGATGGAAGTTGCACTTCAGGACCCTTAGGGTTATGGAATGGTTTTGGTGGCAGGACTTGACCTGGTCTAGCGCTGTCCCCATCTCAGCTCCTGAGTCGGCCATACAGGGGTTGCAGTGTTGGACAGGAGCTGTCCTGGGGCAGTGAGGTGGGATGGAGGCTTGTGGGAAAACAGGGACTGCCTTTCCTCTCCTGGAGGCTGCCCTGGGAGTCTGCCTCCTCTGGTCATTGGTGCTAATCTTGCCCAGCTTCCTAAGCAGCTGGCTGCACCCCCAGGCTGAAAGGAGGACCTGGCTTCTTGGAAGTGGCAGCTGTTGGTAGAAGTCTGGGTTTGCAGAGGGCCGAGGAAAAGGCAGGAGACAAGTTAGTCCCCAGCCTGGCCCGCTCCAGGGCTGCCCCTAAGTCTGTCCACACCTGGATTGGGAACAGTGAAATGGAAAGCAGAACACACACACACACACACACTCTCT